>CAJNDT010000208.1:0-273979 GCA_905221615.1 Symbiodinium sp. CCMP2592 | reverse complement strand
TTCTTATGCCTTCGAAATCATTGAAGCCTTCGTGTTACGAGAAATAGAATCTCCCGACATAAATCCGAATATTAATCTAATTATCAATCAGATTCGCGAACCGAATACAATTCCAGATACGAATCAAATACCAAACATTAAATTTATCTACGATTCCAGATATCAAGCCGACACAAAAAAACAACACCAATAACCTATAAAATTCTATTACCGCGAGATTATCACCCTAGAACTACCAAAATTCAGGAGAAATACCACGAGATATCCTAGAACTAATAGATAATCAATCGAATCGAGACTTTTATTTCGAGTAGAGAAAAATAAGATTTTAATCACGCGAGATAATCATACAAGATATTTATATGAAGAAGCGCGAAAAAACACTAAATCCGCCGAAATCACAGACCCATACGTCTTGAGAATAAGCTCAGACACCCTTCACGTCTCTACTCCGAAAAATTTAGACCCGCCACTTACACGTTTATTTCCCAACCCCGCCCCGCCAAACAGAATCACGGACGTAACCAATACGACCCCATTTTGTCACAGAATATTATATGCATATGTATATCTCTTTATACTAATAATTTCGGACGAATATTGATGAACAGAAGTATATGAGTGATGGAAAAATTATTTGTCATTCCGATATTCATCCTATTTTAACAAAATTCAAAGGCCATATGATCGAGTGATAACTAAATTTCACGAACGAAATCTATTTCAATCACTCTCAAAGTCCATAAATCTTTTTGTTCAGCGCGTTCTTTGCCGCACCACTAAATCATCGCATCATTTTGCGGAGGCAATGGTCTCATTGCTGCTTGCAGTGGTGGTGGTACATGCGACACCTTGGAGATTGGCAATGCCATCTTGGTTTTGCAGCTGCTGCGAAGGCCAAGAATCTGCTGAACAGATGAAGGACTTGCAAAAAAACTCACCTAAGTCAAAACGAATCTGGCGCCTGGCTGTTTTTTGCAGTCGAGGAATGATACAAACCACACGTTGTGAAACTGGCTGCTGTCTAGATGCTTCGCACATCGCTTTGACAAGAGAAAGACGGGATCGTTGGCCTTGGTCACAACACAGCACGCGAGGAAGCTTAATTCAAATCTTGCATTCGTGTTACAGCTGCGTTCAGCTCATACACCTCATTGGCGAATCTGTCCGGGCTCAGTACCAGGCAGACTCAGCTAGACGGTTTGAATATGCCAGGTAGATTCTGCACAACCTCCAACTTCGATGCTACCATGGCACTCATCCAGCTCCATCAAGCGCGAAACCTGGCTGCCAGCGGCTGGTCGGTGAGCTCGACACAATCTCCAAGCCCTTGAGCTACCGATTACACCCCGGTCTACCAGCCAGCAGGATGCGAGCAAGTATCGTCTGGTATGTCCGCCAGTCGTTTTTCTGTTCATTTTGCTTTCCCATTTTGCTTTCCCCTGCAACCTTGACGAAACTGTGCCCACCAGCATGCACAGTCTTGCAATCCAGCGGCACAGCAGTAGAGCTCGAATGCGGCCTGAAAGTGGAGTTCGCTGAGGAGGAAAGGCTGTGCAAATGCTCAGGTACACGATAGCCGATTCACGTGGTGTGTAGGAGCAGTATTCCATTGCATGAATGGAAGAACGTCGCACTGTTCCACACTCACACAACAAAACTTGGCCCTCAATCCCGAACCAACCCTAAACCTAAGCCCTTCCCCAACACGCACCATGAACAAACCAGCAGAAATGAACATCAAGCTTGCCCAAGCCAAACTGTGCAAAAAACAGGAAGCCAAGTCAAAACCAATCGAGCCAATACACAGTCGAACTCCTCAACCCCATTCAACAAATCCCCTGCAAGACGAAACCCTGTCTGCTATCCGAGGTCCTGCTGTCTCCACAACACCCACATGAGCTACATTGAGCTACCCATGGGTAATAAACTACCCCAAACCCAAGACCCACAACCCGTCCATGCGGCGTGCATGAACCTGTACCACTAAACAGCAAGCCAGCACAAACCCTGCGCAAAACCGGTCTAACAGTGGCTCTATCCAACAGAACACCCGTCTACTTCGTCTACTTGGCTTGACCTCAGCTCTAGCCCCACACGATGCGCGAGCACTGACCCATCAATGCTCATCAATCGATCCATTTCGCGACAGCTCGCGCGGATATCCTAGCCTGCGCCAGTATAAGGATACTGTCTGAAGGGATGGCCCCCACCGATATCGACTTCTTCGATGGATAGACAGGTATGATTATGAATATATGAGAATACATCCATCCATCCATGCATGCAACGTACATACATACGCGAACACACAGCAGACTCACACATCATACATACAGAGAAGACGGTACTGTTACCCTCTAGGCACGACTTACACAACCAAACATCATCGGGAAAGCATTATGCACCACAAGACCGCCGGGACTCTGAGATCCTGGCTCGGGAACACTTCAGCATCCGCTCCGCACTGAACTCCGGATCCTTCGTATCAAATGTGTTTCTACACGGGCGACAGGTAATCTTGCGCCGGACAAGAGCCAACCCTGCCTTGAAGTACTTCTTGATCTTTGCTCGCTGAGAAGGCCCAATGTCCTGCAGAGGCACGAAGAGACGGCCCTTGGCCTTAAACCATGCCAAGCTCAGCCAAGGTCTTTGAGTTTCGCACAGGCCTTGCCGTGAGATCGAAGTTTGGAAAGGAGAAACGGGTCCGACAGCAGATACCGCCGAGCCTAGGCAGCGAGCACCCCGAGGATTGGACGGATCTGTCTGAAGCCTGAGTTTCCTGCCGGCTCCCAGTAGTCGGTCCGTAAACGATGGTGAACCTGGTCACTGGGAATCGCAATGAAAACGCAGGCGCGTCTGGATCAAAAAACCTAGCAGTGTGGAGTGCACGACTGCCGACACATTTCAATGGCCGAACGGTCAAAAGACAGTGCGGCGAAGGAACGCATTGCTCGTCCAAGTGCTTCACTGGCTGTATGTGGAAAAGCAGGCAGCACACCTCCAGGCCATGGGATTGACTCGCCAACCGGCTGAAGCTGCTATAGGAGGCTGAGTTACGGCGACATGTTCGATTGGCTAGACTGCTGGACAAGAATGACAATCGCAGAAACTCCCACAGCTTGACCTCCATCAGCATGCGGATTGGAGGAGGAGGCTTCTTCAAGGCTTTGATCTCGGAGAGGTCACCTTTGCCATGCTCATCTGAGTGACAATGTTTTTCTTGGGCTTCTTGATAAAAGTCGTACAAGCCACACCGATTGTGCGCACTAATCACTGTAAATATCAGTGTTTTGGAAGTGTCGATGTAGACAGCACAGGGTCACTACGCACTCCGTTGTGCACGGTCCACTGCCACCGAAGCTGGAGGGGATTGCACAGATGCACATTCTGCCATGAGTACAGATGAGCGTATGCCAGCGGAGCCTGCTTGTTTTCTCAGCCTGAACATGTCGTGTGCATGCGTGTGTTTGTGTCTGAAAGTCGATGATATACACATCTATGTATGTAGATATAACAAGATATGTATACACTTTTTTGGTTTATGTATTTGTTTATTGAGTATATACAAATATAAATATATATGTGTGTATAGATATATACATATGCAAATATGGCTGTTTCCACTGTGCTTGAGGGTAACCATGTAGTTTGTTCCAGGACTTAGACCGCTCTGTCTTCCGACGATGCGGGTTTCCAAGATGCAGACCATGGATGCTGCGGTTCCGAGTCTCGAACACGAACCCAGTTCAGCTCCCTAATGGGCTTCCCAGAGAGGCTCCAATAATCTCCAATATCCCTGAACTAAGACATATACCTGAAATTAGAGTAGGAAACTGATAATATGATTTAAGGTATATTCCTGAATTAACCGATATTGGAGCCCCTGGCTTCCCCAAGATCTTCCTCGAAGTGCCGGCGCGTTGCGCAGTGAGAGCTGCGCCAGCTGCTCGCCAGCTCCCCGTGCACTGGGTGGTGAGGAGCTGGGAACCTGATTGCGGGAGTTTCCGAATATTCGGGGTACCTTATTTTCGGGTCCTTACAATAAGGATCCTATCATCTGATTTTATCATCTAGGGTACTATGCTAGTGTCCCCCATGTTCGCAACCTCCTGCATGGCAGAGAGACCGAAACGTCAAGTAAGCTCCGTGGATCTGAAGAGGTATTAAGATGCCTTTAAAGGAACCCTAATAAAAGAGACGGGCAGGCTTGAGGGCATGGTGAAGCTTCCAGAACAAGACTCCGCGTTGCCTCTCGCGGCTTTGTGGCCTTGTTCCAGCTGGGGCTCCTGGCTAAAGTGGGATCCGACAGAGGCCGCTCTGGAAGTCATCTGTTTGCAAATTTCGCGTGCAAAGTGTCCACACTCTGTGGCTCAACGGGCTTTGCGAGTTTGCATTTTGGGAGGGTTTGCACACTCTGTTCCTTCGAGAGTCTCGGGGGGGCTGTCCAGGGAACTTCCGGGCGCAGCGCACTCTCGGCAGGGTCTTGACGTTAAGTTATGTGGATTGTGTTCGGCTGCAGCGCCAACATGCCGCGAGCAAAGTTTCAGGGTCCTTTTCAAGACATGGCCGTAAGAAGCCCTAAGCCCTTCTTTGGACGGCGCCTGGCCTCTGCTGCAGCAGCACGGGGCCTGCAGGGGCATCTCGTCGAGAATCCTCGTTTGACGGACCGGCTTCTGAGGCAAACATGGATCCGACCGCACATGCAATACACATTTCGTGAATCGTGGCCATCCCTTAACAGTCAACATATTAATTACTCTACTATGCCAGACCCCCTGGTATTATTTTAATGGCTAAGGCTCATGCTCTCCGCTCTCTGCTCTCATGTATGAGTCACAGCAGTGTACCGGGATGCCTGGCCTCTGCGTTGTCATAGACAGAGGCCCACTCGCGCAACAGGCCACCGGCAGTAGGGAGCTCCTCCTGCAAGGACAAAAAAGCTGTTGAGTGCGCTACGAGGTTTTTCGAACTTCACGGCCCAATATTTCTGAAGCCTCCTGTTAACTGAAGCTACCGAGGAAAATGTTCTTCCCTACTGCAGCTCAGCCCAGTCTCGTACACGCGTACTCTGCGCATCTGTCAAACATCGAGAAGCTTAGCAAAGCTTGTGTCGGCATAGACTCCAAGATGTGAGTCCTCAGCCTCGGGATCTTTGGTTTTGGGAGCTGAAAGTTGAGGCTCCGCGGCAAAGCCTTCCAACCTTGCATGACGATCAAACTTGTCTTGCTGTGTGGTGAAAGCGGAAGCCGGATCTGGATTGAGGGGCGCACTGCTCCTTGAGCTTTGTGAGGCTGGCCGCAGCTTCGGCATTGTCAACCTGACAGGGCGCAGCCCTACTGCGCTACCATCTTGTCTGGAATTGGGGTTTCTTCTTCGTGGCAGGTGCTCGGAGATGTCCATGTGTAAACCAGATGAACGCAAGCATCTGGGGAAGTGCAATGCCATGCAATGCATGACTAGGCTCTTGTGCCCCACCGTGTCCGGGTCTTTCTCTCAGGAATGAACCAACATCAACGACAGCAAGGCATACCAAGCAGTGCCACAAGCCCAGGCCGGGGGAACTTTATTGGCGGCCTCATCGACGTTCCGGAGCAGATCCCGCAGAGAATCAAGCAGTGCCTGGCCAGCTGCAACACACCGGCCAGGCTACGGCTATGAAATCCTGGGCACTTCCGAAGAAGTTCTCAGCAACTCTTTTCTTTCGCACTCTGCAACAAGCAGCAAACCCAATAGTCGAAAGCAAGACTCCCCGATCCGCAGCACTTCGAAGCATCGAAGTGCCCCACCGGGATGCCTCCGCTTGTCCGCGTGCCTCTTGCGCGGCTGCTGCGCGATTCTGCGCGGCGAGGCGCAGCGCCTTGTGGGCACTTCACGGCTAGTGCGGTTGTGAGCCATTCGTTTCCAGCTTGTAGCTTATTAGTTTTAATGATTATTGTTCATACACATATATATATATATATATACACATAGTATGATATATTTTATCCGCCGACCCCTCCGTCAGGTTCTTTAGTCCCGTTAGATTCTTTAGCTCCTTTCGAGCGGTTTGCCACCTGTTGTCAGATTCTCTATTCCTTTTCGAGCGGCTTGCTACCTGTTTGTCAGATTCTCTAGTCGCTTTGGAGCGGTTTGCTACCGAATCTCTATTCCCTTTCGAGCGGTTTGCTACCTGTTTGTCAGATTATCAAGTGCCTTCGTTACTTGTTTGTCAGGTTCTCTAGTCCCTTTCGAGCTCTTTGCTACCTGCTTCTCAGATTCTCTCGTCCCTTTCGAGCTCTTTGCTACCTGCTTCTCAGATTCTCTCGTCCCTTTCGAGCGGTTGGCTACCTGTTTGTCAGATTCTCTTGTGCCTTTCGGGCGGCTTGCTACCTGCTTGGTCAGATTCTCTAGTTCCTTCCGACCAATTTCCTACGTGTTTGTCAGATTCTCGCGTCCCTTTCGAGCCGTGCTACCTCCTTTCGAGCTGTCTGCTGCCTGTTTGTCAGATTTCTCCAGTCCCTTTCGACTGGTTCGCTACCTGTTGGTATTCTTTAGTCCCTTTCGAGGGGTTTGCTATCTGTTGGTCAGATTCTTTAGTCCCTGTGGAGCGGTTTGCTACCTGCTGGTCAGTCTCTGTTGCCCCTTCCGAGCGGTTTGGTACCGTTTGGTCAGATTCTCCGTTGGTCAGCTTCTCTAGTCCTTTTCCAGCGGTTTGCTACCTTGTGATCAGATTCTCTAGCCCCATTCGAGCGGTTTACAAACTGTTTGTCAGATTCTCTGATCCCTTTCCAGCGGTTTGCTACCTGTTTGTCAGATTCTCTAGCTCCTTTGGAGCGGACCCTGCAGTGCCCGCCGCCCAGCGCTTGTTTAGAGTAGCGGTAGTTGGGTATTTTAAGTCGAGCCCAATGCATGCCCAACCCTCATGTGCCCCCACGGAATCCCCCAGCGCCTGCCGTACTTGTCTTTTCCAGCGACCGCGTAGAGGTAGTTGAGTAATTTCATTCGAGCCCAACCCTTCTTTGACCCTGCCGGACCCTCAGCCTGCCGTGCAGCCTTTTTCTTCTCCAGGCAACCATGTAGAGTAGTGATAGTTGAGTAATTTAGTTCGGGCCCAATGCATGCCCAACCCCCCCTTTGCCCCTCCGGACCCCCTAGCGCCTGCTGCCCGGCCTTTTCTTGTCCAGCGATCGTGTAGAGTAGTGGTAGTTGAGTAATTCAATTCCACGCTGCCCGGCCTTTTCTTGTCCAAACCCTAAACCCTACGGCGATGATTTTTAAATACCCGGATACTTCCGTGGGCATTGTCTCTGGGCCGCCCAATTTTAAAACACACGGAAAGACAACAACACGAGACTCCAGCCCGCAGACTCCGTCCTCCAACCTTCGCCTCGCCAGCCCTCTTCCCAGCCCTTCATCCCTCCAGCCTTCCAGCCTTCCAACCCCTCCTGCCATCCAGCCCTCCCTCCTTCCAGCCTTCCAGCCCCGCCAGCCTTCCAACCTTCTAGCTTTCCAGCCCTCCAGCCTTCCAGCCCCTCCAGCCCCTCCAGCCTTCAAGCCTTTCAGCCCCTCCGGTTCAGGACTGAAAGGCTTGAAGGCTGGAGGGGCTGGAGGGGCTGGAAGGCCGGAGGGCTGGAAAGCTAGAAGGTTGGAAGGCTGGAAGGCAAGGCTGGAAGGCTGGAAGGCTGGAGGGCTGGAGGGCTGGAAGGCTGGAAGGGTGGGAAGGCTGGAAGGCTAGAGGGTTGGAAGGCTGAAGGCTGGAAGGCTGGAAGGCTGGAAGGTTTGAAGGCTGGAAGGCTCGAGACTGGGAAGGCTGGAAGGCTTAAAGGCTGAAGGCTGGAAGGCTGGAAGGCTGGAAGGCTGGAGGGCTGGAGGGCTGGAAGGCTGGAAGGCTGGAAGGCTGGAAGGCTGGAAGGCTGGAAGGCTGGAGGGCTGGAAGGCTGGAAGGCTGGAAGGCTGGAACGCTGGAAGGTTTGAAGGCTGGAAGGCTGGAGATTGGGAAGGCTGGAAGGCTGGAGGGTTGGAAGGCTGAAGGCTGGAAGGCTGCAAGGCTGGAAGGCTGGAGGGCTGGGAAGGCTGGAAGGCTGGAGGGTTGGAAGGCTGAAGGCTACAAGGCTGAAGGCTGGAAGGCTGGAAAGTTGGAGGGCTGGAGGGGCTGGAAGGCTGTGGAAGGCTGGAAAGCTGGAAGGCTGGAAGGCTGGAGGGCTGGAAGGCTGGAAGGCTGGAAGGCTGGAAGGCTGGAAGGCTGGAAGGCTGGAGGGCTGGAAGGCTGGATGGAGGGCTGGAAGGTGGAAGGCTGCAAGGCTGGAAGGCTGGAAGGCTGGAAGGCTGGAGGGCTGGAAGGCTGCAAGGCTGGAAGGCTGGAAGGCTGGAAGGCTGGAAGGCTGGAGGGCTGGAAGGCTGGAAGGCTGGAAGGCTGGAAGGCTGGAAGGTTGGAAGGCTGGAAGGCTGGAGGGCTGGGAAGGCTGGAAGGCTGGAGGGTTGGAAGGCTGAAGGCTGGAAGGCTGGAAGGCTGGAGGGCTGGAAGGCTGGAAGGCTGGAGGGCTGGAAGGCTGCAAGGCTGGAAGGCTGGAAGGCTGAAGGCTGGAAGGCTGCAAGGCTGCAAGGCTGGAAGGCTGGAAGGCTGGAAGGCTGGAAGGCTGGAGCGCTGGAGGGCTGGAAGGCTGGAAGGTTGGAAGGCTGGAAGGCTGGAGGCTGGGAAGGCTGGAGGGCTGGAAGGCTGGAAGGCTGGAGGGCTGGAAGTAAACACCCGGAGCTAAAACATACGGATTAAAACAGGTGTCTCATACTACCTCTGTTTGGATCTTGGGTTGCCCGCCCCCCACATGTTTTAAAATTCTCACCGTAAATAGATAGTGCGCTTCTTCAGCGCTTCAGTTTACAATTTTTGCCTCCTGCATGACTGAGTACACGAAGCAGGGAGTTAGGTACACAGCTAGCTTAGTTCTTCGCTGGGCTTGTTTGTCGCGGGGCGCGGCAGATGTGCGTGCGAGCGTCATGCAGCTTAACTTATTTGTTTCGACACATACTCTAACTGCTCTAACTGGCCATACAGTACGTAAGACGTAAGTCAGCATGCTCCCACAGCGTCGGAAATTTTGGGTCGGCGGCAGTGGCGGCAGCCATACTGTATACATTGCTTGCATCACATTTGATTGTAGACAGTTGCAGGCTGGAGCTGTCTGCAGAGAACCTGCACATGACATCTTGCCTAGTTAAAACCTCTCAAGAGGCCTCCGTCTTGTTGAGCTCACTGTCCAGGGAGCGATTGGCCTGCACGAAATTGAATTCAAGACCCGCTGCATGTTTCACTGAGCGTCACCTACATGGCACAGTTTGCCACTGATGATGCTTCCATCCATACTACAAGCAAAAGGCTCTGGATCGAAAATCTGGTGTGCTTGGCTGGCCTCCTGCACTTTGCGAAGCTTCCGTGTAAGCTCCTCACGAATCCCAACTCGACGCTACGACGGGTCTAGGATGGTCGAGTTACTCGCAGCCACACGTCAAGCTTCAACCTCCCCCCGGGGTTCCACGTGGATCTCGGACTTCTCATGCAGTTGGCGCCGGAGTTCGTCTCTTTCAACCTTGCGAGCATCCAGACATGAGGGCAATGACCTGCCGCAAAGCAGACATGTTGCTGAGCTCTGGGAAGCTCTTTTTCTGGTGGAATCCGCAAACCGAGGAAGCCTAGCATGAAAGCAGGGATTGTTAGAAGCAGCGGCAAACGACGAAGGATCGATTCCGCACTTGTAATTACCCACTACCTAAATGTGAAATGCACTCGGATTGGGCACACCTTGCTTGCAGGGCATCGTAGGCCCTCAGTCAGTCTTCTGCCTCATCTGGTCGAGACACTTTACATCGCTGAAGCTGCGTTGCCAGCTGCGCAGCGCGCCCCTTACCGGGCAGCATGTAGGATCAGACGAGTCTGAATCAAGGTTCACAAGGATTGCTACAATGTACAAATGACAGCAATCATGTCCAGGGAATACGTTAAGACGCACATGACTACAAGTAAGCCGCACTGCAGCTGCGTTTGTAGAGGGGTCTACTGGCAACCACCATATCAGACCTTTTCCGGGGTCTAATATGGTTGGCTGCGCAGGGGTCACACGACCCTTTTCAGACCCTCGCCCTATTCAGACCTTGCATCGGTTGTTGACGAGCTTGCCACATGGAGAGGGTCTAGATTGGTCTCCCTACTAGGGTCTAAATTGGTACCGCCGACCCCAGGCCCATAAATCAGGCATGACCCAGCAGTCCTCTGCGCTGCTCAGACGTTTTGATGTTCGGCTCTGGGCGGCCTGCGGCAAATGCAGCAATAGCAATATGCTCATTGAGGTTCTGTGGCACGGTGGGGTGCTCTCGTACGGTGGCTGTGCTGGCCTTGCCGCACATCCTGCACACGCCACCCTAATCAGCGGCGAATATTTGATCCCGCCTCCGCCTCATCGCGCAGGGCTCGTTCCCTGGTGAGGGTGCCTTGAAGCTCTTCAAGCTCAGCTTGGAGGCCTTGGAAGCCGCAGTCGTGCGGAGAACTGTGGCGTCTTTCGGTGAGCTTCGGCCGGGCAGCGGGTGACCTCCGCCTCGGCCGCCTCGGCCTGCGAGCGTTGCCAGGACCACCGCATCAAAACTCTGAGACGAAGTGGACTGCTCTTAAAGACTCGTCCTGTGCTTCGGAAGCTGAGTTCGCTTGGGCTGTGGCCGGCGGAGAAGGCTCGTCGATCTCCTGCCTGCAGTGCTGCTACAAAGAGGGACTTTAGAACCTGCAGAGCGATCTCTGCGACGTGGACTGATCTCGAAATGCCTCGGTGCAGTGTCCACTGCCGCAGACCATGGCTCCTGGCAAAGTCGAGGTCGCACACCGCCGTATTGCCCTGAGAGCCATGCCGGGAATGCCTCTCCCGACAAGGGCGAGCTGATCACCTGCACGATTCATCTCGCAACTCTACAAGCGAACCTGTGCTACCAGTATGTGGCCGTGTGATATGAGAGCGTCGTCACCCAGTATGTAATCTTGGCAAGCAAATCGACACCATGATAGCGAGCCTCACTCTCGTCCGACTCTTTGCAGTGCGCATCATGCACTGTCGGGGCCTTGGCAAGGCATGCTGAAGAGGCAAAGAACCCTTATCCAGGCGGCTACCGGCCCTTTCTGACACGTGATCGATTTACTGCTCTCTCGTCTTGTCTCGCAGCATGCTGGCATTTAACTTGAACGCATTGGCTGAAGCCCTGCAATGAGGCACCAACCATGGACAAACGGCTAGGCTTCTCCTGGTCGTGGTGCAAGCATGAGAGGGTACGACTGTGACGTATGGCGAATGACTTGATGCAGTATGCGAACAGAACCCACGAGCGGGACTGCAGACAGATGTCAAGTAAGTAGCTCGAAGCAACACGCGCACACCCATGCGGAGACAGTCTGATGTGGGCAGGGCGCTCACATACAGGTCGCGCAGAGAGCAAGCGTCCGGTGCCCTCCAGTTGGAGCGCTGAAGTCGTAACAGCATCAGCATCGGACGTCATCGGAAATGCAGCGACACCGGCGTTGCTTGGAAACTTGCGTGCCAAAACGAACAGCGTCCACCACCACCACAACAACAACAACTAGAATAAGAACAGTAAAAATGACGAGAACCATAACAACAGAAACTAGGATAATAAGAAGAGGAACGAGGACAAGCACAATAGCAGGAATAAGAATAAGAATAAAGACAACAATACGACTAAGAATGAGAAGGGCAAGAACAATAACAACAACAACCACAACGGCAAAGAGAACGACACGAAGACCAACAGCACCAACAACAACAGACCACCGCCAACAACAACATCGACACCAACAGCACCACCACCAAGCATAACAAGAAGAGAAGGAAGAGGAACAAGAGCAAGCACGATAACAGGAATAAGAAGAAGAACAGCAACAATAATCAATAATCGTTTTCATATAACAACTGTCATATTGAGTCATATTCATATTGAATACTACTAGTCTAGGAGCAGTAGTAATAATAGTCGTAAACAGAAGAACCAGATAAGAAGAATAACCAGAAGGAGAAGAACAACAGCAGCAGCAGCAGCGTCAACACCAACAGCAACACTACCTCACTGGCAACGGCAACAGCAGCAACAATAACAAGAAGAGCAAGAGCAAAAGCAACGACAACATACGGCAAGCACAACCCCCGACAGCGACAGCACCCAAATTAGCAACGGCAACGGCAGCCACAACAGGAAAGGAACATGCTGCACTTGAAAGTCGTGAAACAGGCTCACAGGGGATGGATGATGGTTGTGCCTGCGGCGAGTCTTGGCTGTCTTCAGTTGGGACCTGCCCGCAAAGCCGAGAGAACAAAGATTATCCGGCTGCTGCAAGCGTTACCTTGTCACTAGCTTCAAAACACCGCACATTTTCCAGAGGCGGCTTTCGAGGTACCGAATGGAACTCCTGTTGTCAGCAGAACTGCGTGGATGTGTGAGGATCCTGCATGTTGCCAGTGCTGACTGTGCGTGCTAATCAGCATGGTCATACTATCTTTCAGAGTTGTTTCGTCTCACACATCCATGATGCAACTGCCGAAGAAACTTTGTACATGACCAGGTGCCGCTTGACAAATCATTTAGAGCGCACGAGTCTCATCTCGCATTACTGAATAGTCCACGCGGAAAGAGAGTTTGGGGGGGTTCGAACGAGAGAGACACGCACTCGGCAGCAGTGACCGAATAATGAATTCATCGTGTTCGAGGCAAAACTTCGACTTAATTATTAGACTAGGGTTTCGGGGGCCCAATATATTCAGCAAACCATATCTGTAACAAGGAACCCACAAAAAAGTATTGGTGATTTCCCCCTTCGATCTGAGACTTCCTCTCAAGTCCTCTGCGCACGCAATTCGCATTGGCACTGCCGAGCTGCTGCAGGTGTTAAACCAGTACCCACGAGCAGAGCACGTATAGCGAAATTCCCGACTGCTGGCCGTTACACGGCCAAGCAGGGGGAACCAAGACGAGCAGACATTATTCAAGTGTCAAGCTCCAAGACTCGCACAAGGATCAGGCTTTGACACCGCTAAGTACTCACCCGTACTTACCTTTACCGACTTCAAGCAAAGCTGCAGCAGACACTTGGAACATCTTTTATGATTCATGGCTCATGCACCTAGACCTAGGTGGCCCAAGAAGCTGGGCCAAGCACGTCTCTGCTAGACTCCTTTTGACTCTAGCCGGTCTCCCTGTTCACGCCGGCGGCGAGCACCGGGCCAAGCCCTGGTGTGGAAAGAGCAAACCTTGGCACCCACTTCTGGAGCGTAGATTCAGATACCGATGTGACATCATATTAGACGCAGAAGCACGTATGCCCAACGCAACACTATATGAGTGTATCTACGCGCCATCTACGCATGCATCCATCCTTGCAACCACACATCATGGTAATTCTCACCTCGTTAAGCTGGGCCCCCGGCCGCCTGAACGGCAGCCTGCGGTTTACGGCCCCTGGAGCGCACCGAAGCCGCGAGGAAGTCCTGGAGCGGACTGAGACTGTCCGTTTCTTTCAGGACGCTGGGCCCAGGAGGGGAGATTTTCTAGTCCTGGTCCTCAGGTGCTGGCTGTGGAAGATCTGGAAGCACCTCACTTCGTTCGGATGAAAGGACACAGCACAGCAGCGGAGCAGCAGAGCATAGCACAGCACCTCGCAGCAGGCGGGGGCCCGGCCTCCTGGACCAGTTCAGGAGCCTGCGCCTGCGCCTGGGCGGCATCTCTCGGATCTCTCGGCTCCTCTCCGGATCTCTGAGCCGACGACCTCCGCCGGATTTCCTGCAGGCGCGTCCTCCGGCAACCTGCTTCTCGTGAGAGCTTGGGCTGACTCGAAAACTCGGAAGTTTGGGCATCTTTGGGCGTGTAGTTTCACTTCCACCTGCCACCTTGTAGTGGTTCGCTGCAGTATTGGTATCCCGGCCCTGCAACCACTCGCCCTCTGAGCCGCTCACTTCGGTTCCGCTCGTCGTGTACGCCGCTTCGGGGTCCGCCACCAGGGCTGGCACAGGTTTAGGGAGCTCTGGCAAAGGTGGGACAGCAGACACCGCTTCCTGGATGTTGCCTGTTTCGGCAGTTATACGGCGCACATCTGTAGACAACTTCACCAACTTCTGAACTTCACGGCTGGATGCCTCCCAGACCGTCTCAGTGGGCACCAGCCACGGCAAGGCGCAGCCAGCAGGTTGTGTCGGCAGCAAGGACCGGAAGCTCAGAAGCAGATCCCTGCAAGCTTTGCATGGTACTGCGAGCCGGGTGAAGTTTTAATTCCACTTCTGTTGTTATAGTTATAGCTACACTCTACATCATTGCTGTTACCGGTAAATCTGGACGGACAGAGTTCAGGATGCCAGTTTCGCTCTTGTCGACACATATTGTCACAACGTCTCGGAATGAACCAACATCCGGGTTTCCTGCATCTGTGACAAAGGCTCGAGGAAGCCACAGGTTCCTGCACTTTGTTGACCTGCTTCATGTTTACTAGCCGTCTGAAGAGAGCCAAAACCCTGTAGCCCGCCTGCGATATTGGCAGCCTGCTGCCTGCACCTAGAAGGACTGGCATATTTTCTCAGAGCACCGCCGCAGCTTCGCAGCCCGCCTCCGGCACTGCGACCGGCGAGCAGCCGTCGCTTGTGGTGGCCAAGGAGCAGCTGTCGGTTGGCCGGTCTCAAAGCTGTGGCAAACGCACAAAGCAAACAAAGAAGTCGCTGAAGGAGGTCTCTCACTATGCTCATGTCAACTCAAGGACCTTGAGCCGTGCCCTGCCTGCCAGTTCACGGGCCTTGAAGCCAGCCTCAGCTGCAGAGAGTCCGGTTTGTTGCTGGCCGGGTACATGGAGCACCGTAACAGCCGTGACACGTTCAACGCTTTCTGCTGTAACCCGACTCCAAAATGCCAGCAGGCTCAAGGCCGAGTTGAGCAGCCAAGCTTCGACGGTCCACGCATCCACGGTGGTTTCACCAGACATTGCCTCGAATCTAGGCAAGATCTGCATGCTGCACGAGGTCGAGTCCAACTACCAAACACTTGACTGTAAATCAAACTCTGGGAGAAGCGCCAGCGCAGCGGAATGCAACAAAAGCGAGTGTGCATAAAGTCCAACTCAGAAGTGGCTTTACTCATAAACCATGCAGCCGCGTAGCCTCTGGGCAAGAGCAGGTCATGCTGCAATGGTACCATGCTTCAAGTCACATGTATTGCATAAATCATAAACCAAAAACCAATGCTCCTGCCGATTCCATGCTGCAATAGATTACAGTAGTGGAAGCCTTGGACTCTCTGACCTGATAGAGCTTTATTTGAGATACTGCTGTGCGCCGAGAACCACATCGTAAACCCAACAACCCTGAGCCGAAACGAAGGCCAAGTCATCCAAGTCGCATGATGCTCAGCGCAAGCAGAACTGTGAAATTCAAATTACATCAAATTGCCCGGGCTCCGTTTTGAGCGTTTGCCAAGAGCGAAGTCTCTGTCACAACACCGGCTGACAAACAACCGTCGCACTCTGCCCGACGTTGAACCAAAACTGAGCACTACGACGAATCCGCACTTCTTTTTCGTCGTGTGGTAGCAGCGCTGTAGCACGCCGTTCGGCGAATCAACAGGCTGAAACGACGAGTCGGTGCCGGGGCGCATTCTGCACCCGGCCCGCGGTCGTTCGCCCTCCGCCGAAACGCGAAAGTAAAATTGGGCGGTGAGGGTGGGTAAAATCTTTGAACTCGTCGAGCCAGAGTGCTAGCGACGGCCGTCGTTAACGGTTGTTACTGCACACACACGTGTGTTTCACAACAACCGTCGCACTCTGCCCGACGTTGAACCAAAACTGAGCACTACGACGAATCCGCACTTCTTTTTCGTCGTGTGGTAGCAGCGCTGTAGCACGCCGTTCGGCGAATCAACAGGCTGAAACGACGAGTCGGTGCCGGGGCGCATTCTGCACCCGCCGTGCGCACCGACTCTCCACCCCGCGCCGGCTCAGACGTGGAAGCCGTTGGCCAGCTGAAGGAGGTAGTCCGCCGCCTCCGTCGTGGCATATTCGAGGTCCTGCGCCGATCGGGCGAAGATGGAGAGTATCTCGTCCGGCGTGGAGACCCTGTGCCATCCCTCGGCCGTCGCCCTGCTGAAGTCGTCTCTGGAGACTGCGTCGGCGACGTTGGCCTTGGAGGGAACTCGCTCAAACTCGACGAACCACCCCTGGTGCGCCGCAAGCGTCCAGAAGGCTGAAATCATGCCGTTCACCGCGGCGTCTTTCCCGTATCCCTTTGTAAGGGCTGCCTGTCCGGCGGTATTGTCGATGAAGGCGACGATGGCCGGCGGCAGACGGGCGCCGAAGGTGACGAAGGCGACGAGCTGGGCCAGCACTTCGAGCATGTAGATGTAGGCCTTCCTCGTCGAGAAGAGCTTGACAAACCATTCCGGCGCGACGCCGTGGTCGAAGAAGACCTGGTCGCCGATTCGTAGCACATATCCCCATCCATTCGCCGCCTTCTTCGTCGGCCGTACCCCCTGGGGTACGTGGCCGGCCTTGTGCCTGCATGGTCTCCCCGTCGGTGAAGAAGGCGTCGGCGTACAGGATCGCGACCTCCATCTCCTTGGCGTCGAACGGAATGAATCTGGGTCGGATCGTCGGCAAGATCCTGGCCAAGGAGCGTAGGGCCGCCGAGAGACCGTCGGACAGGGAGTCCGCCGTCCATGCCGCTGTGTCGGCCGCTCGGGCGTAGATCGCTTTCGTCGCGGCCTTTGCGACGGATCCGAATGCCGCTTGTGTCAAGAAAGACACTCGTCCGGCGAGCTTGGCAGCCTCGGCGGGTGACAGTGTATCCTGGTCGAGTGCCCGGCGGATCTGTTCCATGATCTTTTCTACCCGGATCGTCGTCGGTTTGAGGGTGACTCCCCGTGCGTCGACCTGGAACTCCACGCCCTGCACAATGTGGTTCTTCGCCGGGTGCTGTGCCTTCGACGCCTTGGTGAGGAAGCCCAGCGCCGAGAAGAGGTCCTGGAACGAGACCATCGCCGACTCGCCGAGGAGGGCGTCGTCGAGGCCGTTAAAGTCGTCCACGTAGTGACCCGTCGCCAGTAGTAGCAATCCCCTGAGCAGCTGCTGAAGTGCGTCGGCTCCCCTGTTAAAGTTCCATACGGACGCCGTAGCGCCGAAATTCATGGCCAGGTGGTACCAAAAGGTCACGCCGTGCTTGGTCGAGAGGAAGGTGCCGCACTCCGCCGGTCGTCGAACTGGCCACTGGCGGTAAGCGTTGAGCAGGTCGTTGCCAAAGACCACGACGTCGGGGGTGTCCTGGACCATGCGTCGTGCCAGGTCGACGAAGCTGCCGATGAAGTGGTGCGTCGGCACGTCGTCCACCGACACCGTGGCGTTATGCCCGCTGCGACGCCAGTCCTCGGCACGTCGTACCTTTAGGTCGCCTTTCTCGTCGGTCTGGCAGACTGGAAAGGATCCTGCCAAGAAGTGTTCGCCGGGCGGCGGTTCGACCAGGGAGTCCACCTCGATCTGGTCGGGCACCGCCGTGGCCTTGGTGTGCAGCCATGTCGGCGCTGTCGTTGGGCCGATGACTCTGCCCAGCTTCTTCTCGGCGATGAGCTCCTGGAGCAGCTGATCGGCGAATTCACCGCCGTCGTGCTGGGAGACCTTGCGGCGGACGTACTCGGCGTTGGTCCGGCGGAAGGTGTCCATGTCCGTCGGGTGCTGGTAGCGTCCGTCGTCTCTTTTCCTCCATCCTGGTCCTGGCCGGATGTCGCCGATCATCTGGAAGCCCTCCGTCATGTCGTGTTCGAGGGCGTCGATGTCGGGGTAGTCGACGAGGCGGAGCAGCTGTAGGAAGACGAGCACCTGCGTCGGGGCCGGCTTATCCGGCGTCGAGTACGTGGCTCTGACCCATGATGATCTGGCGGCGAGCCACTCCCTGGTCTCGTCGGCTGTGTCCTCGATCATGGTGCGGACCTCGTCGACGACTTCCCTTCGGATCCTGACCAGGTCGTGGCGCCAAGTTCGACGAATAACCAGGAGTCGTTCCCACGCCGGTTCCAGTGGGGCGTCGTCCGCCAGCGGGTGTGACATCGACCATGATGCGTCCCAGCGCGCCTGCTCGTCGAGGTCCTGGATGTATGCCACACCTGGCCGCGGCGGGGCTGGTGCCATGATCGGACCGCCGGGTCCCCACAACGACGCCACCCACTGTAACGTCGATCGGCTAGGTGATCTTGGTACTGGGGTCGCCGTCGTCGGTGCCGTGGCTGTGAAGACCAACAGCGCCAATAGAAGACGTCGTGCGACTCCCCAGTGCCAGCCGTTGCCGATGAGGCGATGTCGAGTGCGGTCGTCGAGTGCTCCGGCGGTGGATCTCGCCGTGTAGTCGGCCGGCATGTGGTGAAGCTGCTCTTTCACCTTCGGCGGCAGCAGATGTAGTCGACCTTGGTCGTCGGTCATCATGGCGTCTCTGGCGTAGTGCCACGGCGCAAATTGCCGTCCGCCGGTGAGCCACCGCTGGTGGGTGTCCGACGTGATCTTCCCTCTCGTCGACCTTGGTGCGGCTCTGCCTCCCTCGTCGGCTGCTGGTGTCGTCGCACATGGCAGCCTGACCCTGCCACTGGCGACGGAGTCCGAGAACTTGAGGCCGTCGAGGTCGAAGTCGTCGGCTGCTGCCCTGGGAGAGTCCAGCCGCAGTCTGTTCCAGCGACGGTGTAGAGCCCATGTCCAATGTTCTCCCGTCGAGGGGTCGCGAGGCAGCTCCTCCCAGTCGATCGTCGACCACCAGAGGCGGGACCTACCGATCCACCCGAAGTCGGCGGCGTCGGAGAGGATGGGTTCGCACTCCAGTGCCTTGGTGGCCGCCGCTGCGTCTGCCTGCGTCATCTCGACGTTTTCGACCAACTTCCCAAGCCGTCGAGGTGCGATCAGCGGTGTCAGCTCGGCGACGTACTCGGCCGTGAAGTTGAAGAGGTAGCCTCTATCACCGCCGTGACCCGCTCTGTTGCCGATTCTGGAGAAATCTTGGCACGGCGGGGCGGCGAGGAACAGGATGATGCACTGGGCGTCGGGGTCGACCGCCTCTATGTCCTTGGCCAGGGCCTTCGGCGTGTCCTCCGTGATGTCGCCGCGGTGCCGGACGTCGGGGATGTGGTAGTCAATCACCTGGATCGCCGCTCGGTCCACCTCCCATGAGAAGACCGCTCTGGGCTGGCCCACCAGGTCCCACACCAGCCACGGGCCTGCGCCGACACCGTCGAACGCCGACAGCACGATCACCTCGTCGCCTTTAGGTCGCCGGCCTGAGAGCTTCACTTTCTTGGTCGGTGGGTCGGGTACCCCGTCGTCAGCGGGGGCGTTCGACGGGGCCCCGTGCTGTCCCTAACGGCGGTTGCCGCGGCCTTGGCCGTTGCCGCGCCACGGGCGTTGGCCTTCTGACTGGCTGGACTGTCCGCCGTTGCCGCCGTGCCACCACTGTTGGTTCTTTCCGTCGGTCTTCTGCTGCCACCAGCCGGCGTTGGTGTCCTGCTCGTTCTTCTTGCCGCCGCCCTGTGATTGATCTTTGCCGCCGCGTCCGCGCCCTCGGCCACGGCCCCCTTGACGTCGTCGTTTGCGGCCACCGCGACCGCCGCCTCCGGTCCATGCCTGCTGGTCGTCGGCGTCCTCCTCCTGGCCGTTGGGGGCGTCGGTGCGGTCGGCGATCTCCTTCTCGGATCTCTTGGTCGGGTGCGGCGTGGATAGGAGGATCTCCTGCCACGTGGCCACGTCGTCCATGATCTCCTTGGTGGCCTCGCCGAAGGACCGGTTGTTCCTGAGTGCCATCGCCAGGTTCCACGACGTCCGCTGCCAGTATGCCTGGAGGGCTGCGACGTGGTTGGACTTATCCCTGGCGCGGGCGACGAACCAGTCGACATATGTCATGACGTCGGTCTCCTAGCCGATGCCCAGCAGGATCCATGCCCACCGGGCGGCGTTGGCTCCGTCGATAGTTGAGAAGAGGCCCTTGGGTACCCACTCCGTCGGCTCCTCCTGGAGCAGGAGGCCATGTTCCAGCCGCAGCGCCTTGGAGCTGGCGGCGGACGTCGACCTGGACAGCGCCAAAGGGTTCAAGGTCCGGGCCGCCGTCCAGGTGCGTCGTGACACGATCTCGCCGAGGGTAACCGGCGTATACATCTTGGAGGTGGTGTGCTCGAACCACATCCTGGCCAGCACCTCCTCGGCGCCAAGAAGCTCATGTGCTGGGAAGGTCCGCCGTTTCCCGTCGAGGCGCCGTTCCTCATAGATGTTGACCTGCTGGTTCCACGCCGAGAAGGTCTTGGGAGGCCTGTCAGGAATAGCCGGCGTGGCCGTCGTTGGCGGCGCCGCCGCCGGCGCAGGCATGGCCGCCGGGGCTGGGACCGGCGACGACGCAGCGGCCGTCCATTGGCGTGTGGCCTCGACGAACAGGTGGGTCATGATCGCCGTGGCCACATCGTCCTGCCCGTCCTCCACCTTGTGATCGGTGCCGTCGATGCGGATGCCGGTGATGTACGGGTGGATGATGTGCGTCGTGAACCTCTCGACGTCCTTGGCGATCAGGGCCAACGTGGGCGTCGTGGTGATCTTCCGGGCCGTGATGTAGTTCTTGATGCTGTCGTTGGCGCCGGCCGCGGCGAGGAGGTCGTCCAGCTGCACCATCGAGGCCGCGACCGTCGGGAGTGCCATGGCAACCAACACCTACGGCGTCCTAGGTCGGTTTCCGTGCTCGATAGAAAAGGGGGCTACGGGTGAGACATCCGTCGGTAAGTTCCGGGCGCGAGCCCTCGACGGTGAGCTGATCTGGGCTGTGTGTGGTTTTCCTGGGTCGTCGTCCAGTTGGTGCCATAGCCGTCGGGGCCGCACACGGCTATTGCCGGCGACCCCTCGGCGGAAAATGGTGACGGCGATCCGTCGGTCAAGCCCGGCGTCGCTCAGTCGGAGTCCGACGTCGCTCCGCTAGTGGAGGACGAGGAGCTCGACGACGAGTCGATCGCCTCCGGTGCCTCAACGTCGACGGTTTCCGTCGGGAAGCACTTGCGGCATAAGGCCGGATCCGGCGGCAGCTCGGACAGGCGAAAGAACTGTCGCACGCCGTAAGGCCAGCCGCACTTGGCCTGCCAATCCGACCTCTCTGTCGACGCTTCGTCGACCCCCGGCTTGTGCACCATCTTGGTGCGGCAGTTCATGACATACCGGGGCGCCGAGTCGCCGATCGCGTCGGCTACTGGCATCCTGGCGGGTTCTGGCACGAACTCCACGCCGGGCACCTCTGCCGCGAAGTCGACGTTGGGCACCATCTGCTGCGAGGCCGGCACCGCCGTATCGGCGTGCCCTGCTGCGTTCCCCGTCGGCAACAAGTCCATGATGGCCGGCGGCGTCGGTGTCGCCAGGGGCTGGGCCGGCGTCGTTGTCGACGTACTCGGCGCTGCCAAGGCCTGGGCTGGAACGCCTGCTGCCACGGCAAGGGGTGCCTGTTGAACATACCGTTCGACGGCGGTGGAGGCCCATCGGCCGAGCAGCTGGATCACGGCGACCGGGACCCCCCTCATCGCCAGGAAGGTCGCACCTGCCACTCTGGCGGCGTGGCCGCCGAAGACCAAGCGGCGCTTGCCCTGTTCGTCGAGGTACACCGTCTCGAAGCCGGCGGCGTCCAGCACCAGCCGAAACATCTCCGCTGACTCCGCCTTGGATCTCTGCACCGTCGGTCTGGTCGGAAACAGGAAGTCGGCCGGCGTCGCAGCCGCGGATGCCTGTATCCGCCGAAGGTGGCGGTGTGCGGCGCATCTTGGGCAGAGTGGGTGGGCCGTCGAAGTGCAAACGCACCGGAATGTGCGTCGTGTGAGATCGGCCTGCCCGCCCTGCGCCGTTTTGTGCAGGGGTATGTCGAGCGACACCGTCGACAAGGTCACGCCGAGGTCTCTGACCCGGGCCGCCGCGAGCTCCACCTCCCTCAGCATAAACCAAGTAGCGACGATAACAACATCGACGGCATGAGCCACCAGGCCGGCGTTGAAGGGCCCGAATGGTGCCGTGTCGTCGACCAACTTGGTGAGCTCGTCGAGGTCGAATGCCTGTTTGAGCCTGGACCCTGGCAGGCCCCTCGCCGCTGCCTTGGTCAGGGTCTTGACCACCCGTCGAAGTCCAGGGGTGACCGGCGTGTGGAGGGTGTTCTCCTGGTGCCATACCACCGCGTCGAGGTACAGCCCAGTCGACCTGTAGCCGGCGATCCGCATAGCCCCGGCGATGGTGTGAAGCTTGTTGGCGTCGAGCGGGAAGAGGGGGAACTGACCTCTGTCGGCCAGGGCGCTCACCGTCCTCACTCGCGACTCCATGGCCCGGCGGGTCGACGATGCCAGCAGATTTGCGTCGATGGCGGCTAGGGTGTCTTGGCGTCGCCCGGGGTCCATGGCCTCCAAAGCCGCCGTCAAAGATGCCCGGGGTAGGGTCCTTCTATTCGGTACGTCGTGCCTGGGTGGCCTGGCCGCCGTTGGTTCTGGCTGCGTCGGCGGCACCGGCGCCAGGATCTGTAGCAAGAGGCCCTCGGGCACGCCGTTCTCCAAAAGGACGGCGAAGGAGTCCCTCACGGCCGGCGTGTTGATCGCGCCGAACCTGGCCAAGGTAGCGATATAGGCCGAACCGCCTGCCGAGGCGACGTCGCGAAAGAAGTCGGCGACAGTCGCGGAGGGTCCCGACGATGCGGCTTGTTGGTTCATGACCGGCGTCTTGGGTCGGGGAATGCAGGGGGCTAGTGCTGGTCGGCGTCTCGAGCCAGAGCAGAAAAGGCTGCGGCGGAAGCAGAAAAGGCAACGGCGACGACCGAGAACGAACGAAGAGAGAGAGAGAAGCCGACAGCGACGGCAGGCGCGACGGACGAGGCAACAGGTGCACGGCTCTCTTTTTGTCGGGTGCGTCGGGCTCCGCCAAAAGGCACCGTGCGGCGTGACCGCCGAGATTAAGCAACTCTGGCAACGACGAAGTCGTCGAAAAGAAAATAAGTAGTACAGGGCGGCGGTGGGCTCTGATCCTGCCCCCGCCGCCGTCGACTGCCTCAGCGGTGCCGACCCGATGGCCGAAGCCGGGTGACAGGGGCACCCGCTGGCGTCGTGAAAGATCAGTCCTGTGCGCCGACCATGCCGTGGCATGCGGCGCACTCGTGACCAATATGGTCACGGCCGTTGCCCTCAACGACGGGACGTAGACAGCGGCCTAGGCCCGGCGAGTCTACGTCGTAAAGGTCTTCGAAATGAGGGCATTGCGGCGACGTGCAAGGGTGCGAGCACCAACCAAGCACACGTCGGCCGGCCTCCTGGCTTTGCCAGGGGATCCGGGCGCCGCGTGTGTTGGCGGGTAGCGTCGAGCAGAACCAGTATGCACAGTAGGTGGGCGCCGAGGTCGGCGGGGGCTTCGGCTTGTGCCCGTCGATGCCCTGCTGGTCCAGGTTCTCCTCGGCGATCACGTCGTTCAAGGTCCGCCTGAGCAAGTGCTTGACCGACTTCGGCGGGTCGTCGACGGCTCGAGCGCCTCGGCGATGCATGGCCCGCTTGTGCTGCCGATAGTCGTCGGTCATGTTGATCTCGATTTGGCGGATCCTCTCGTCGCTCAGGTGCTCGCGGAACCCCGCCGCCGTCTTGGACCTGGAGCGTGCCCCCGTCGGTGTCGTCGTCCTGGTTGTGGTCGAAGGCCCGGCGTCCGTCGAGGAGCCGGCGGGGTGGTCTGCTGGCCTTGCGCCCGGCGGGAACATCCAATCCGGGCGCTCTGCCGCCACCGCCGGGGGGGTCGGCGCTCTCGTGGTGGATGCCCTCGGACTCGGCGGTGTGGACTGCCATGGCGTAGAAGCCGCCGAGAGCGGCGGGAAGCTGGACCTGGACGGGGGTGCGTCGACCACTGGAGGAGGCGGCGGCGGGTCCATGGTCGGCCGCCCTCCTCGTTGCGTCGACCTCCCTCTGGCTGCCGATGTCTGGCTCCCGGCCGTCGAGTGGGCGTCGTCGTCCTGTCGGGGGCCCACCTGCCGAAGCAGTGACGCGGCGATGTTGATGACTTCTTCGGCGCCCCCCCCGCCGACAGTCGAAGCCGGCGTCTGGATGCCAGTGGCGTCGACCGGACGTCGTGCCCCCTCTGGCGGGGCCCTCACCCGATGACCAGCCGCGTCGATGTAGTATGCCGGCGTGGCCGTGCCAGAGGGCATCGCCGACTGGGCTTCCATTGCGGCGAGACCCGGGAACCCCGTTATGGTCGGCGACGCCGTGGTCTCGGGCTCCCTCGCTTCCGTCGGGTCCAAGAAGGCCGCCGCAGTCCTGGTAGCCGACGTCGTAGGGGCGTCGAGGAAGACCGTGCCCGACACCTGGTCGTCGTCCCTTGCCGCTGTGGGCTGCGGCGGCTGCCAGCTCACCTGGTGTGCCCACGCCGTGGGCGGCGCCCCGACGTTCTGCTGCAGGATAGTCGCCGCCGATGAGCTCCCGGGACCCGTCGGTGGAGGCGGCGTGGTTGATGCCATCGTCGATGTCCTGGGACCCGTCGAGCTGGGCGTCATAGATCCATGTCCCGGCGTGGCAGAGGTGGTCGGCGGCGGCCTTGGAGCTGCCTTCACAATCACCGGCGTCCCCTCCGTCGTGGCCCGCTGCGGGAACAGCCTCCCCATGTAGATCCGGCGTTCCTCGTCGGTGGGCGGGGAAGTCGGTGGAACCACGGCCGTCACGGCGAGGAGCTCGGCGAGTGAGGTCCGGTCCTCCATGTCCAGGCTCGCCGCCAGTTCCGCCCAGGCGCCGAAGCCACCGTCGCGTCCCTTCCGGAGGACGTTGCGAAGTTCTCGCACTGCGACGTGAACTCCAGCTTCTGGCGCGACCGTCGTCTGAGGCCGCTGCGGCGGTGCCTTTCTCGGCATCTGCTGCGCCGACGACGAAGCTGCCGCGGGAGTAGTCGACATGGCGTCGAAAGTGATCAGGAATCTAAAATCTTTGAACTCGTCGAGCCAGAGTGCTAGCGACGGCCGTCGTTAACGGTTGTTACTGCACACACACGTGTGTTTCACGACAACCACAGATCCCTCAATGCACATGCTGAAATAGTAAAACAGTCCGCAAGCTGAAGCCAAAAACGAAGTTCCTGGGCCTCTGGACTCGTTGGAGCAGCGAGATCGGCATCCTCGGGCCTCCCAGGTTTGTCGGTCAGGCATCCGGGAGTTCGCCGAAGCATGCTCCAAAATCGGTTGCCATTGAAATTCGAGAGGAGCTGGGACGCGCTCTGCAGGTTGTCGCGCTACTGTGCAGTCACTACAGTAGCAGCGCATGTAGCTGAGACAATCACTCGTCGCTTCTTACGAGCTGCCTGTTGCACATCTAACAGAAAGCGTTTCGGCATGTTTTGCCACCAGTGCTGCATTCTGGCCTCAGGTGTGCCAAGGTGGTAAAGGACCTTAAGACAGGTTCAGGCGCAACACGGCGCAACCTTCCTCGGCTGCCTACGCACAACAACTTATGCAGCCCTTCCAAGTTGCCGACGGGGTCCAGCCAATTTCCTGTCGCATCAAAGGTAAGTGCATCTCTCAGATATGCGGGTAAGCTGGCTGCCAGCCCCATCCTACGCCGTCCCAAGTCAACCGACTGGCTTCCGGCCTGACCGTTCGTGGTCCCATCAATCGCTATGGACCTGGGGACATGAGGTGCTCGGAAACAAGTTTCGTCCTGTCAGAATCCAAGCCTCTACAGTAGTTATGTGAGGCTGAGCCAGCTGCGAAGCGGATTGGCAGGGTTTCCACGGAGGGACCTCGATGCGCCGATCACAGAAAATACCAGTTTTCTTCTCGCCGAAGGCATTCTTGCAAGCTTCTAACGCTTCATGAATCTCCTGTGATGCCTGGGTTTAGACGCCCACCGATGCCACGGACTGCCACCAGGAGAAAGTTGTGCACCGGTGAGGCGCCGGCTTCTTCTGGTGCTGGTGCCAACTCTTCAGTCGCCCCTTGCTGGATTTGCAGTTCCACCGTTTTGCGCCCTTTGCTTGCCACAGAAACTGACACGTGCCCTTGCGGAAATGGGAAGTCCTACTACTTACAATTACAAACTTACAGCCTATGTTGACATGCAATTTCGCCTAGGCCTCAGGCACTGAACGCAGGCCACATCTTGATATGCTTATCTGTCTAGCATGGTTCTGTTCCGGCCCCCTTACCACCTGCACCGCCAGTTCGATCGCCAATGCCGACTTGAGCAACAGGCCTGTTGTCAGGTCAAACTCTGGTGCCAGACACTCGGATAATTGGAACTTGACTTGCAGTGACCCGAGATCGCAGCAACTACGACTGCTGCATGACTAGGCTCCTCTCCCCTTTTCTCCAAAGATCCTTAGAATCCCTTGGACCCGAGCGGGAGGAGCGCAGCCGCCACCTGGGACAGGCGTAGCTCCAGCTCCTGAAAGCAGGTTCTGGTGGCTTCGGCTGCATGTACTAAGGCTTCGAGGCTTCCGTCTCAGATTTCGCAGGGTGTGCAGCTGAGCTCTCGACACACTCAGTTACTCTGGGTGAGGGCGGTGCGAGAATTGCCTCAGATCATCCAGTCGCCCTGTTCTGACAGCCATGCACGGACCCGGACGTGCCATTGTCACTGTTGTCATGTTTGTTGTCGGGGGCACACGTCGCCGATGCTTGAGCCAAGTCATGCCAAGCCCCGAGCCCTGCCCAGCTGGGGTGATGTGGGTGACCCTGGAACCACGGCCTCGACGTCGAAAAGACTGCACGCGGACCATACGTCCTAAAATGCCCCCCACAGCATCTTGAGCCCCGAGCTCTGGTTGATGCCTGCGGCGACGAGCTTGGCGAGTGGGGCGCTCCTGACACCTGTCTAAGATGCCCAGGTTCCCTGCACTCTCTTTTTTCCATGGGACACAGCGCAGAGCTGAGCTAGCAGCTTGTGCTGAAGCTGCTAGCATCTGCTAACACTCGATCCCATCGGGTACACTTCATGTTTCCAGACCGTGAATCCCACTCTGAAGATGCTGTTGACGCCTTCGAGCCCGGCGAACCGTCTTGCGCACATGTGGTCGGGGTCTGCACCTCGCAGGAACTTCCAAGATCAGGGGTCTCGGGGCCATCTCGAACAGGTTCCTCTTTCGTCGAAGATGTTCATTCTCCGGCTGACATGGTGACATTCAGCGGTTTGAGCTCTTCTGCATCGACGATTGGGGATGGTTATGCCGATGAAGGAGGCAATAACACCAAAGCTCCCCAAGAGGCAGGAATAGTCAGGCCGAGTTACCACAATCCTCTCCACAACGGCGGCGGCTTCTGCATCCTGCCAGCTGATAATGCTAGGGAGTCGAAACGACTGGAATGCAAGGTCTTTCTTGACAGCTGCCGGCTTGAATGGTGAGAGTCTGCGAGACACTCAAAGCTTGCAGATCCTTCGGACGCCCTGGGGGCTGGCCCGCACAGCTCACTCCGGTTCGGGCGACTGCGCGCTCCGTCGGAGCGATGACCTGCACACGACGAAGGAGAGGAAGTCCACATTTTCTTTCAAGCCATGTCTAGCTGCACTAGTACCACCCTTTACCTGTCAAGCTCAGGCAAGAGGCAACAGCGACTTGGCCGGTGGCCCGCTGCAGCACAGGCGGCGAAGGCAGTGCGGGCCGCAGCGCCCGCATATCGAAGCCGGCCGAGTTCGGCGGCTCCGAGTGCGTGTGCTGCCAAGCAGGCTGGGCCTGTCGAAATGCACAGTTGGTGCTAGACGAGTACGTCTCCCCCCACGATGATTCTGTCACCTCTGCAAGCTTCTTATACGACAAATCGAAGGCGAGGTGCGAGATGCAGGCCGGAGGGCACGCTGCGGACATTGAAACCTTGCTGCACAGCAAACTTGTGTCACTCAGCACAATCGGGTTCCTCTGTATGCTCCAGTTTCTGAACGCCTGCTCTGCATGCATGCCAGGAACTGCGTGCAGAGGTTGGGGGAGGTGTCGTCGTCAACAGCCTCAGATTGGGCAGCGAGAGCGCAGGAAATGACTTTTGTGCCTGCCTACGAAAGAAGGGATCTGTTGAAACGACTTGACAAAACTCGTGCAAAAATATCCTCGCAGCTACAAGCTTCAGATCCCGACCGAGACCGATCGAATCCCTTCACCTTCGCCACCCGAACTCGGTTTGTCGAAGCTGGACTACAAACTTTCGCCGGCTTATTCCCGACATCCCTTCTGCCCTGTGGCCGCGCGGAAGCAGGCGGCGACGCTTCGCCAAGGCGAACGGCAGGCAGTGACGCGACGACCTGGGTGAGTGCACGAATCTTTGCTCCGCCCACTTACGCAATGGGGTCGTAAGCCGTTCTGAATGCTGTACTCATGTATTGACTTTCCAAGCTAAACGCCAAGCAAGATGCTGTGATCGCACGCCGGGTTGTCTGAAACATTGCATACGGCATGATGCTTCCAAGACGCACCACGGCCGGGGGGAGGCACAGGAGGGCTGTGCCGAACCTTCGAAGAATTGCTGAGCAAAAGGCAGGTATGGCTATTGCTGGGAGGCACGGAATCGAATCCATGAAGGCTTTGCTTCAGTGTCGCAACCAAGTCATGGCTTCCCCCGGAACAGAGCCTAAAGCTTTCAGGTACAAAACCAACAAACCAGGGCACGTCAGAAAACTTCGACCCGCCTACGACCTTCTACGTACATCATCCGGGCGGCAGCGTGAGCTGCAGCATGCGCTGCATGAGGAGGTGTCTGAAACTGGAACATGGCAGCGCCCAGGCTGAGGCTTTGCAGGTGAGCACAGAACCTTTTCAAACGAGACTGACAGGCTTCTGCCACCTGGCTCCACCACGTGTTGACGTCTCCGAGTCCGTTGGGTGAATGGGGTGACTGATGCATCTTGTGTAACGACCGCTCCAGGGTGTCGGTCTGCTAGACCGCTCTACATGCAACTTTGAGCATGAGTGATCGCTGGAAGGTTCGAACTCTATGCTTGCTACATCTTGCTATGCTTGAAACTTTGAAACAGGCAGCTTGGCAGCAGGTGCGGATTCAATCTGATTCTTCTTCACAGGACAGCTTCAATGTAGCTCTGCCCCTTGTGGCCCAAGTTGGTCACAAGCACTTGCGGAAGCTTACACGGAACCACACCAATCAGGAATTCGCCGGATGCTGAGCTCACTAAAACTCTCTTTGCTCCGGGCTCGCACAGCAGACTCAGAAGCATTCACTCTCTACTGAGTTGTATATGCCTCGTGCATGCTAGGACACTCCTGTTGTCTGTGGATCCATCTCCTGGACACTAGGGCGGTGCCCTGGAATCTTATCATCCGCAAAGCTCGTCTGCGATATTCGAGTGTCCCAGAGTGCACACATATTCGGGCTCCAAAGCAGTGTCCGGCATTGCAGAGAGTCGAATCGTCGTCGTGAGTACTTGCGGCCACAGCTTGAGTCAATGCAGCGCTCCCACGCGGCTCTGAAGGCAGATGGGGCGCTTGCTTCGCTCAGATGATTGTCCGAGCTGTTTCCACGGGAGCTGTGCGTGTAAGGGGTCGGCTCTTTATCGGAGTAACTCTCTACCTGTGACATGCGCTTAACACAGCATTGGAACAGGTCGGTGGCCCCTCACACTCAGATCTCTGGAGATCCACAGAGGAGCCCTCTCTGAACCTGCGGTTTGAAATTCGACAATGAGTGGACATGGGCTGATGCAGACATTGCCGGCGAGCATTGAAACAGGCTTGCTGACATCTGAATGCCGGTGTCAGATACTCAGCCAACCGGCTCAGAAGCTACAGCAAGCTGACTTCAAGATACGCCGCAACAAGCATACCGCTGCTGAAGGCCATGCTGTCGACATGCATCACAGCGGGATTTCGAAGACACGAAGACATGATATTGCCTTAATCCGCTCAGGCACAGGTAACTTTCCATCATTACACAAGCAGTCACACTGGCTGAGCACCCTCGAACTTTCTACCGATGAACTCTCAGTGGCTCTGCCGAATCCTTCGGCTACGACTTCATCTGCTTGAATGGGAGGGTGCGCTTGCGACATCGGTGCCTTTGCAGCTGATGCGCACTATAGCTTGTTGATCGAACTTCGGAGACCGTCCCACCGTTCCACCAGTTCTGATAAAGAGGATGGCAGGGTGCATCCTACACCCAAAGCCAATAAGCCCAACATGCCCTGCCCCGTGCCCCGCCACTCCGCGCAACACCGAAAAGACCCCAGAGTGTAATCCTTCTTTATCCTTCTCCCAGCCCATGCCTGCATCGTCGCTTCTCGGCTGCTAGCTGCTGCTTCGGCCTCGAAGGCGCGCTACAACAAGACTGATCGAGTGCAGCCGTTGCCCATGTGGCCAACAGCATGCTGGGTTGCACCCTGCAACGGGCCTCGCTTTTTTTCGTCGCGGTCACGGTCGCGGTCACCGCCGCCAGGCTGTGCAGGCGAATGATGTCGGCAGCCGAGCAGCTCAACACCACTTGTCACAGATCCCTGCCTTCCTGTAGCCCTCAGGGTGCTTAAAGACGCAGTCCTCACATCACCAAAACCAGACCGCATCGAGGCTACGCTTGGAGCCGCCGAGCTCTGTGGACAGTTGGCAGCACAATCATGCATTGCACCGTGGGAAGAGGCTGCAGTGAGGACACGCTAGTGGCTGTCCTTGCGAGTGCAGTCCGCGCCGAACTTGCATGGGGTGTTTTCCATCCTGCAAGTCAAAAGATGTTTTGCTCCAATTCCCAGGCTCCGCGCTTGGTGGGTGGGGAGGGGGTGAGGGTGGGAGAAGTGGAAAGCAGGAAATGTCTTCTTATTCCAGCCGAAGCATGAACTCGTGGGAGGCTATTGTGCTGCTGGCCTGTCTCGAAGCATCCGGCACTCACGATCGTCGGGGTGTCTCGCTTCACATCGGTCACCTGCAAAAGTTCGCTACATCCATGGACAGTGCGGAAGTGAATCTGCGCAGCCTACCATACCGCAGCATAGCTAGTTGCATCACATGTGTGCTGCCAGCAGCTTCCGGCACTTTGCACTCCCAACCAGCTTAATTGAATCCGTGCAAGCGCATGCAAAGCCGAGTGCCTTTGCGGCACTTGTCAATAACCTTGGTTCCGGCCACGGTGGTGATTTTGTGACATCTCTCAAGAGAAAGCTACCTCCGAACCGATCCCACAGGCATCTCAGACATGCTGTCCGAGTGAAGATACGCGAAGATGATGCCACCAAGACACATAGAGGAAGCAAAGGTTCGGAATGCCTGATAACGAGAAAGAAACATGAGCTGCGAAAAGCATTGTAGTTGAAGCTCTTTCACAACACGTGCAGGCTGCACAACAACTGCCCAGCCACAATTGGCCCAGCTGATCTCAACACGGAGCCCGCTCTTGTTGCTGCGCGTTACAGCAGATCGAGTCGCTGCTCAGCAAACAAACAGAGTTAAGCTGAAGAAGCATGACTCTAGGCATGATTGAATTTGAACCGAAGCCGAGGCTTCTGTTGCTGGGGCTTCCGCTCTTGCCACCACCTTTTCCGCCTGGGGAATATCCAAACTTGACAGTTTAAGGGTGGTTAACTTTGGCGAAGTGTGGTGCTGCTGCGCCTTCTGCACTTGAAGCATAATTAGAGCTTGATCGACCGAACGAAGCCTCGATTCGCCCTTTCAAGTCTTCCAGAGACTGAGTCGGTCAGGACAAACCTTGCCTCGGCCCATCTCTCGGCTTCGGCTTCGCCTGTGGCGGCTCAGCTCCCTCTCTTCAATCAGAGAGATCTGCAGCCCGTCACTTTTACTACGTAATGTGGAGCAGATAGAGGCTACAGTTTTGCGGAGGGTGCTGATATGCCGAAAGTCGTGCAACCGCTGTGGCAGACCGGTGTGGAACCACAAGCGAGCCTTCTGTAGCCACGTGACCGCGACCTGACACGTGCTAAGGAAAAGCTTCGACCCAGTTAGGCCTTTATGTTGGCCTCCAAGTGTGGATCTGAACACAAATTAAATCAATCTATACTGACCATACCACGCACATGGTACAGGTCCCATCCATCCATACCACATTCCGACAAATGCCTACTGTGTATCTACCCATCTATATTTCTATTTCACTATCTAGCTAGCTAGCCAGCAATCTGTCTAGCCAGCTAGCTATGCTGCGAGAATTGAGAATTGGGGCATTCTACACCAGCGACACCGGTCCCCCCACCTGTCATGCCTGTCGCGGCCGTCCTGGTTCTGCACAGGATCCAAGCAACTTATCACTGGGCAATCCATTCAAGTTACGAAGAAGGTTGATCGGTCAGCCGTGGCAGACTCTACACAGTCTCGCAAAGTATTGAGCAAAGAATGCCTACGGAGTCAGCCGTGAGCTGTCCATGGATCACGGTTTTAGCAACGCTTGGTCATCCCCGTCCTCTCGGCTTCGATCCCGCTTGGCATCACGGCTAGTAGAAGATCTGACCAGATTCAACGCATGCCGGACGGCAAGGGCTGCATTCATCAGTGGTTTAGGGGTTTAGAGTCGTAGGGTTCATGGCTCAGTGCTCTGGCATTTCGGAGTGTGGTGTAGGGATTATGCAGAGCAACTGCTGCTTCCAGCCCGTTTCCACTTACTATTCTGCCTTCGCCGAGGCTCTCGGGACCGATCTGCCTGGGAGGGCATTGAAGCTCATGGTCAATGGTCTTGCAAAGCGTGGCAGCTCTGTAAGCTCAGACCCAGACCTGTCGGCTGCGTTCACGCTTTCCGTCGCGGCTGTGCGACGAACTGTGCAGCGCAGAACACTGTTCCGGGCTTGGAAGTTTGGCTATAATGCTAATTAACCGGCTACTATCAGCTCCGGAAGATGCTCAAGCTATCAGGAGTCCCATCAATTCGACCGGTCTACGGAAGAGGAATTCTCCGTCATGGCATTCTTGTGACTCCCACCCTCAAGACCGGGCGTCCCACCGTCGGCGCGACTGTCGACGCGGTTCCTTGGAGCGGTCCTGGAAGTCTGGCTTGCTGCTTTGCTGCTGTCACTAAGGTATGCGCATCGTTTGCAGTTTGTAGGAGTCGTGCGTACTTAGTACTTTCTCCATAAGCGGAGAAGGATAATCCTGACAATGTCAAGGAGACACACTCGAGGCTTGCAAAAAGGGAAGGGCATCTGAAGCAACAAATGAGCAGACACATGTGACAACAGTCGTCTCCGCGTACCCAATGCCTACTTTCGAGGTATATACACTGCCTGCCAGCGTCAAGGCCCCGAGAAGCATATCATCCCATATGCAATTAAACAAAAAACGGACTAACAGCATACCCCCTATCACGCCACGTGAGCATCGAGGTTCTCGTGCGATGTCCATTGTGTCGGATGGTGTCAACACAAGCGAGTGCATTGTGCTGCGCTGCTGCTCTGGCCCAAGGGCTGGTGAACAAAGAGAAGATTCAAGATGAAAACAGAGGGTAAGAGGTGCAAAAGCCACAGGCCCAACTGAAATCCGGAAAAGCAATGGAGCATCTACGAACCGTTCCGGCTACTTCTGATCTGCTCTGCGCTTGGCACCAGATGCACCAACCATAGCCGCAGTTGGACATGCCGGCCTTCTGGCTACGGTCGCGCTTGGCATCGCGGCTGTGCGATGAACTCAGTATGGTCATCAACTAGGACTAACAGCAAGCCAGTGCTATCCAGTGCTTAGAGGCCCTTGCCAGAACCAAACCCGAGCTCCGCGCCGCCGGCGGGGCTGGCGTGAACGCTCGCGAGAGCGCTCGCGCGAGCGCTCGCGCGAACGCTCGGCCTCGGTACGTCCAACCTTTCTCTCTGACCGCTTCTACTCGACAAGCAGGGGACCTACAAAGACAAGGACGATGTGCTTCCGGCAACCAAAGACATGGGCACTCTCAAACTGATCTCTTACTTCTAACCAACCATCTACAACATCCTCTGCTTGGCAGGTTGCCTTTTTCTCGCGGCTTCGCGGGGACCTTAGCCAAATAGCAAACTATTTCAAACCCAAGCCGGCCATCGACTGTGACATCCACAAAGTTTGAAAGGCTCAGGTTTCTGGCCGCCTGCGGGCATCCCTGTCTCTGTTGTCCTGCAGCCAATCACTGCAAGAACAGGAGCCATTCCCGGCTCGGTGGCATACTTTGGGTAATTTTTGTTGTGCATCTGGTGGCTTCGTTTGCGCTTGGCTTAGCCATGCTTAGCCCAAGTGGTAAGGCACCTCCGGCGGACTGCGGTCGCGTTTGGCATCGCGGCTCGCCGAACTTGGTATGTCAAGAAATGTCGTGACCGGATTCGTGTCCTGACCGTGTTTTGTCACTCTCTGGGTGCCATGCCGCCGCCGCGGCTCCCTCGACCGAGCTACCTAACAACTTCTCACCGTGGCAAACCAACTTGCTAAAAGCCTCTAAGCATGATGTATCAACACATGTCCACATTCGTCGAAGACATTGACATTGAAAGTGTAAACGCTGACACACCCGGCAAAGTTGCAGCGACGAGACATCCAACGACAACAGCAGCTTCCTGATGCTACCCAATGTCCAAATGACAACGGACCCGCCCAACATGCTCTGCCTGCCTCCTTTTTGTTTTCCCGGCTTCGATCTCGATCACCACCGCGACTGCGATCGCGGTTGTTTTCCCGACTTCGGTCTCGATCACCACCGCGACTGCGATCGCGGTTGTTTTCCCGACTTCGGTCTCGATCACCGCCACGACTGCGATCGCGGTTGGCTTGCCTGCTGCGGCTCGCGGACCTTGGAGGTCAGCCAAGGGAGATCCACAAGATCCGTCTCTGGAGAAGGTGCTTCGCGTGTCAGTGTCGGCTGCGATTCCTGATGTTGCACTACTGACTACTAGCCACGATGGTCGAATTCTCAGCTGCTGACTTCCGGCGCTCGGGAGAACGGTTCTTCTCCTGCAAGGAACCAGCTCAGGAGCGTTCTTGTCTCGCCTAGAGCTACTTGCACCGGCAAAATCCTCTGAATGAGTGCTCCATTTACGGCAGCTGTTGCAACGGTAAAACTTCTGACAACAAGGGCCACTAGACAAAAAGCCGGACGGAGTAGCAGGCCCAGCGATTTCTTGGGAGCCCAACCTCGGATTGCTCGTCGTCCTTGTCCTTCTCCTTCTAAGCCAACGGCGTTTTTTAGGGTTTAGGGGATGAGGGTATAGGGGTTTAGGGGTTAGGGGCTTAGTTTTCGTGAATAGGGCTGTGCAGCAGCTCCGGCACCAAACGCAGAAAGAGATGCATGCTTTGTCGTCACTCTAGTGCAAATAGTGCAGCGGGGTGTTCTGCAAATCTAGACTTTCTGTCATCAGTTCAATCTGCAGCTGATTCTGAATCCTACGGCACATAGATGGAAATCAAACAACTCACTTCTTTGTGTGCCTCTTTGCCACCCTCTTCTTCGGCCTGACATGACAGCACACTAGCAGCAAGAGCCGTTTGCCTGCGTTCGGAGAAGATTCGGGAATCTGTTTTGTCAGCGAAAACGGCGTGAATGCGATCTCCACGGGCGCGGTTTGCCCTCGATGCTTGAGACAGGGACGGGAGTACAAATCTCTTGAGAGACTTGCATACAGAGGGTATACGACTACAACTGAATATGTCGTAATGAAAACGGACACGAAGATTGGAGACACCTGTTCGGGCAGTCGGGAGTACCCCGGGCGACGTGGGGCTCACGTCACGGCTGAAGCCAAAGGTCCTTGAACATGGTTTCCATCCACAAGTTGCTACTGGTAACAGCTGCTTGGACTGAACGGGCGTTGGCACAGCGCGGGCAATGAATGTCGACTGCAGCGAGCATGGTTTAGTTCTTCTAACATCTCTAATGGACTTGTGCCACTAGTGTTGAGCCGTAGCCTCCAGGTCAACGAGCTCCGGTTCCTCAGTACTTGCAATCCTCTCCGATGTCCAGGTGTGGATCCATACGCCACTGCAGACTGAAAGGACTGTGGAGACTGATACTGCTTGCTCAGTCAGTCATGTCATGTCCTTCCTTTCTGTTTCAGCCATGACAGCAATTCGGCGGCAAGCAGTGAAGTTCGAGCGTAAGGTTCGGGCTCGTGTCTTCTTCCGCCGTAGCGGGGATTCCTGCGCCAAGCACAGACTGGATAGAAAGGTCAGGGCAGGGGCCAATCCTTTCCTGGATGCATGGCTGCCCCCACCCCCCCGTGGGAAAGCCCAGGTGCTGTCCGCACCTTGCCTTACGAGGCGCTTCCCCCCACCCCGCACTCCCCTTCCCCCCTGTGTGGCCCAATCCACGGCCCACTCCTTTCCGTCTTGGTTTTGTGGGCCAACACTCCTAGCTCTCAGGAGGGATACTCCCTTTCATGGCTGGGTTCACCCCACTTTAGCATTAGCCACTCCGTTTTGAACACCTTCTTCCGTCCGGCAATAGGGTTTACATCCGCCTGTGGTTGCATGGACTCTGGACCCAAAGACAAGTGAGTCCAAAGAAATCCGTGCACGTGCGCACTCGAGAAACCTTGCGTGCGCACGCCTCTGCCAAGTCAGATCTCAATCAAGCAAGTCTGGTCTGCGACAGTTCGGCATTTCACTGCAATCTCCCTGCCCGCGCCTCGTTCTCCGGGCTTTTGCTCTTCTTTGGCCCTAGTTTTGTCTCCTCAGCTGAGACTCGCAAGGCAGTTTAGCACACCTCCATTCAGGTCCCCGTCCTCCAGCTGGCCCTGCAACGTGTCGATCTCGGACTCCAGTTCGCGGATGTGTTCCATGAGCTTGCGGTTCTGCACGCGGCGGCGGGAAGTTATATTGCACTATGCAAGGCTGCGAGTACAAGGAGTCCAGGAGACAGCTCCAACTCCACAACGTGCCACCGGGTTTTCATCTGAATTTAACGCCTGGTCCCGTTTCTTGTTGAATTTCTCGACGTGCTGTTCCAGCTTCTCCTGGCTGTGCATAGCCAAATACTGCCAGAGAGCATTTTTGCTCCCGGTCCTCCACGTCAAGCTTTTCCTGACAAAGCGTGTCGAAGCCTCTCTCCAACACTCACACGAAGTCGCTTCCTTTTGCGCCCCGCCTGGCGGGCTTTGCGAGCTTCGTCGCGGACATCCTGGCGGGAATTGATGTGGATCGGTGTGTCACTTGCCACACTGTCTCCCTGACAAGGCTTACAAACGGCAAGAGCATCCAAGAGCTGCAAGCCAACAGGCAGAGATACTAGAAGCCCTTCATGATACAAGGGGTTCGGTGGAGGCTGGCTTTGATTGCTGACTTGGAATCTCCTCCAGCTTGGTCCTTTGCCTATCCGCCTCGTCCCGGGACTCTTCCGCCTGTCTCTCTGAGTCTCTCAGAGCAGAGAAGGCCAAGCTTTCGTCTTTCGCCGAGGCCTCGGAGATCGCCTTCTCCAGCTTCGTTTGCTGGGAGCTTGCAAGCTCCTGCAAGACACAAATCCCACTGCGTCTCCATCAACATCGTGAGCTCACACTGTGGGCTCTTGCTGTAGGCCACAGTCCTTGAGGTCGGCTTCTGCATCGCGCAAAGCCTTGTGCCATCAAGCCAATCATTGTTCCATATACGGGACAAAGACCGTCCGCTGCACTAAGACACGGCTTTGCACGGATACTCTAATCAGGGGTTGCTATGAGGGTACTGTAAGGCTGCTATGAGCTTGACAACTAAGTTCACGCGGCGTGAAGGAAGAGACGCCAATGTGCAGGCTACTGTCTTGCGATGTCTTGCTACAACGCGAGACAGGTCAGCCTGGCTTACTGCATCCGGCCTTTTGTAAGCCGCTGAATAACTTTGCCACCTCCTCCTGAGCACACATGCGAACGTTTGACGTCGAAGAGGCTCGAAGATACGAAATTTTGGTCGATGCGACACAGGACAGAACAGCGATGCGGCTGCATCTGCGGCCGAGATGCCGTGAGGATCATGGTGCGACCCCGGCCCCCGGCGTTTGCCAGACCCAGTGGCTCTGAGCCCTCACGCGATTGTAAGCTTGTTCTGTGCCTATCTGCGTGCATGGTGCAGTCCATCCGCTCATGCCTGGGCACCTCACGAACTTCGGCACTTTTGATCAACTTGACGCAGTGCAGGTTGATCGGTACTAAACCAAGCCCGAACTCTACAAGCCAGGGAAGCAACGCCCGCGGCTGCCAGAAGCCTCAAAGCTTGTACCAAGCCTTGATCTGCGGAACAGCATGCATCCGGTCCATCCAGCTGGTCACGGCTGGGTATGGAGTCAAGCAGTCTGCCGGGACATGATCAGCGACACCTTTGGTAAAGTATCGGAGCTGAGCCAAAATCTGCAAGTCTGCAATGGTTGGCTTGTCTCCGCAGAAGAATGCACCGGTGGCTTCAAGCTTCTGAGAGAAGAAGCCCATAAACTTTGGCAAGTGCTCCGCGAGGAAGGTCTCGCGGAGCTTCTTTACACAGTCCTTTACCTCCGGCCATTCCTGTGGATGTCCGTAGTTCGCGTGACGGCCCATTCCCATGTAAAGGGCAGGCTGCCAGGCTCTGGTCATGTCATCAGACAGACCAATAACCTCCTCAATCTCCAGCATCTTGTCGGCATCAGCAGGGTACAGAGTGTCTGTTGTGTCAAACTTGCGGGCCACCCAGCGCATCATGGCCACACTCTGGGCAAAGCTTTTGACGGCACCGTCTGGATATGTGACTGTCATGACAGGCAATTGGCCATAGGGCGTGCTGGCTTTCATGGCCCCCCATTCCTCGAAGGTCACGCGGTTGTCCTCAAACTCCGTGCTAGTCATTACCAGCGCAAGGCGAACTTTCTCAGCTGCCGCCTCGATGTTGAAGTACGTCAACGAGACTTTCGGCTGCGACATTGCTGGGGCAAGGCTTACTTAAACCAGATGGATGAGTTCACTTCAATGCTGCAGCAAAAAGGGATTGCACGAGTCGGCCTCGCAAGTCAATTCCGCTGGCACAGATCTCTTTGGGTTCTTTTCCCCGCAGAACTCCAAGCAGGTCATTAGGGGCCACGCTGGCCTAAGCCTAGTGACTAGTGCTCCTGCAGTGTGTTTGCTTGAGGGGGAGGGGAGGGGGAAATTGGGTGGCGAGTCGTGGTCATCCTTGCAATCATTTCAAGCACGAAACCCAGGCGTCAGAAAAACTTCCGAGCCTCGGAGTAGAGAGAGAGAGAGAGAGAGAGAGAGATTAAGGTGGCGAACGGCTTGTGCGTAGGGACTGCAGAGGTGAAGTTTGGCCTGACTTCCGGCTGATTCGGATCTTCGGCACTCCAGAAGATAAGCGCGCCACCGACGACCGTGTGAGCAAAGAAAGGTCTGGGTCCTGCACACTGCAGTGTAAATTTGTGCCGCTATGGCAGCGGCTTGACAATACTTTCCTGCTCGGGAACAAGGGAGGACCGACCCAGACCAGAACCACCCAAGAAGTTCAGAAAGCGTGCAGCGCCTGGAGATGCAAAGCAATGCAAACTGACCGCGTCCAAGCCTCCTTCGCCGTCGCCGTGCTCATGACCTGCCACCACGGGTCTTCATACTATCATGGTTGCGACTGGCTGAACTCTGGGTATTGCGGTTACTATCTCTATAACTCTTCTATCACTTTGACATCACCATCATCACCAGCAACAGCTTCCCCACACTGGCATGGCCAGTGCATGTCAATGTTCTCTCATGACTACCCTCATCGTCGTTGTAGTAGGTCATAAAGGTCATAAAGGCGGAAGTCTTGTCCTAAGGATGCACTTCCGCTTTCCCAGTCCGCCTGGGTGGGGCCGGGGCCGGGCCGTGGCACGCGCTTCTCCGGCACACCTGGGAGGTGACTCTTGGCTGCTCAGGGCTCAGATGGCTCAGGTCCATCTCTTTAGGACCGTAGGCGAAGCATCGCGAGCCCCTTGCCACAGTCATGCAAAGCTTCCAAGCGCCTGGCAAACGAATTTTGCGCACATCGATGTGTTCGGGCAACAGGAAGCTAAAAAACAGCAGAAAATCAGACTTTATAGAAAAGCATACCAGCCTCGACAAAGAAGTATCGGAGAAACATGATCTGCGAAACAGGGCAGCGCAACGAGGCGTTGTGCGGCGACCCGACTCAACCCACGGAGCTGGGTGCCCGACTTTTTGAAAATCACGGCAGTCTCCGAGAGGCCTTGAGGGCCTTCACCGAGTCACACTCAGCGCTTCAGAGACCACAGGCTGACACTGAGGGGGCAACCAAGCGGGCCACCAGGTGGGAACCTGGCGCGAGTGGGCTCGTTCCGTCTTGAACCCTTCAACCTCCAAGTTCCTGGAATCCCGAATCTCGTGCAACCAATTCTTCTTCTGCTCTAGATACGAGCCAAGTCAACATCTCAAAGAGACAACAAAACTTCAGGGACCGACCACGGGCTGCTAGAGCCCAAAGCACTGTACACTGTACACTTGCCGGTCAGGCTTCTTCAGAAGCGGGGGCGCCGTGCGCCTCCCTCAAAACTTGCCCTTGCCCTTGCCCTTGCCTTTCTCGCCTTTGCCACCACCGGAGCCATACTTTGGGCCCTTCGCTGCTGCTCGGCTTACGCAACTGGCAATCCACTCGCCTGTGCTCGGAAAGCCGGGCTGAGCGGTGCCAATGCAACGGAAGTAGGCACCCCAATCACCTACGGACTCCTTCCGCTGGCGCCATTCTGACTGCAGGTGCTCCAAGCGTGCAGGCAGCTTGCAATTGGTCTCCTCCATGTCATTGAGAGTTTTGGCCACATCCCCAATGACGATGTCTACTACGGCCATCTGAAACATAAGAATCTCCCTCGAGACCTTGGTGGCCTGAAACACGGGTCCACCCTGGGGTTGGGTGCCAGAGCGTTGCCACCACATGACCCAGCGGAGCGAATTCTCATCTGCATACGTACTGAGAAAGACATCCCTCGCTGGGCAAGCCGGGTATCCTTGCATCACCGTGAATAACACCAGCAAAGCTCCCAGATCTGGCGAGTGGTCCTTGTGCCGGAAGGACTCTTCGTTCACGAACCGCGTCAGGGTTGCGCCCACCTTGTTGCGGAGGCTTTCTCGAGTGTCTACCAGCCAGCGGAAGGTGCGCCAGAAGTTGCACAGCGCCTCGAATGTTGCAATCGCTGCACTTTTGTCTGCATCAGGCCTCATCATCTCCACGATCATCTGGTTGATGAGGCGCGGGAACACTTCCATGGCTGCTGCATCCTCGCTACCAGCCTCGAACACCTTCCTGCCAATCTGCAAGACTTGCTTGCTGAGCTCCTCACGCCACTGAACGCTCCCTGCCGCATGCGCCTCGTTGATCCACACTGGCAAGAAAAACTCGAAGGGTGACTTGTTGGTGTTCTGACGAAGGCCCCCGTCAAAGGCCTCCTTCGAGAGAAGTTCACCAGCCGTTCCCAGATTCTTTCGCTCTCGGCTGACGCCCACACCGAGCAAGGCCTCGGTGTAAAGCTTGCCTGTGCTCCAGCAGCAGATGTTCTTGTCAACCTTGGCCACTGCAGATTCTGCTTCACTCGCCGGCCGAGAGCCAGAGGACGTGGATGCTACATCAGACAGTAGCTCCAGGAAGATGTCAAGTTGCTCCTCCTTTTTTGCCAGCCCGACCCGGCGAGCGAAACTACCGATGCGCTCGGCCAAAGAATCGTCCCCACGGCAGATTCGGCGCAGTTGCTGCTCCACCTGCTGCTTGCGACGCAGTTCGTGGATCTCATCCTCATCAAGGATGGGCAAGACTGCCTTGGGATTCTGCTCGCAGAAACGGACTGCCGACTGGTACGTCTTGTCCCGCTCCTGCTGTGTCATCTGTTCCCCCAGATCACAAAGAACAGACTGCAGCTGAATCAGGAGGGTTGTGACTGTGTAGGCGGGGCTCCAGCCACTGCCAACAGTGCTCTTCCACTCTGTGTGAACGTGGCCAAAATTGCCAAGGACGTCTAAGCAAATCACGAGCTTTCCCTTAAGCCGTCCGTCTTGCTGCACGTACGAGGCGCCGCCGCGATATTGAAAATCGAAAGAGAAGCCGATATTGGGTGCACTCAGCGGATAGTCACAGGGAAAGTCGATCAAAAAGTGGAGCGGGACTGTGACACAGCCAAGGTGTGTCACTTGCATCTGAGTCCCAATTACACCATCCCACAGGCTCAGGTCAGCATCCGAGCAGGGTGCTGCTGCCGCCAAAGGAATGGGCTCTGCTTGGAGGCCCTTGAGGTCGGCCAGGATCCGTCGGCGCGCGGCTTGGCTCAGTGGAGTCGAGGAGGGCATGGCGCTTTGGCGTGAACAAGTGGAAGTTCTTACCAACTACTTGAGCATGGAAGGGCGCTGCGGCCAGGACAGTCGGCACGGCAACTGCCCAACGGATTGTCATGAACCAAGCAGGGGTCCATCCAAGTAACTCCCCATCTTGCACCCCGCCTCAACGGCCGCGTTGCACTCGCCTCAGCAGCCACGGCATCGAGGAAAGCCCAGTCGTTCAGCGTGCTGCTCCAGACCCTGGCAGCGTGTCAGGGTTTCCGAGTCCCCCGTTGAGGGCTTCCCCCGCGACCCTCGGCCCCTGCCTGTCGAAGCGCTCTCCGCTGATGGGACAAACCTAAACGACATAAGCACAGCTAAGCTAGGTGGCATGAGAGGATGAATATTGCACTTTGCTTTGCCGGGCAATCGGCAGAGCGACGCTCATCGCACGGAACCTGTCGAAGGGGCGAAACGCAGATTACCTAAAGCATTCCGCCAAATTCCAGATTGCAAGAAATGTCGGAAGAACTGAGTGTCTGTGCAACTCAAACGCCGAAAGCCAACTACCATAAACAAACGAGGCCGCCTCCCAGCGCTCTTCGGGTAACTCGTCCAAGGCAGCGGGAGCCTCAACCGGGGCCGCCTGAACAAGGAAACGAGCATGACTTGAACGATGGACACATTCTGCAGCATGGTAACAGGCGCAAGACATGGTATCACCCCGACCAGGTGCATCGTCACCGTCCTCGTCACAATCATCATCATCACCACCAAATACCATCATCCTCATCCCCATCCTCGGTGGTGGTGGTGCTGGTGGTGCTTCTGCCCGTGTTGCTGTTGCTGCTTCTGGATCTGCGACGGTACGGCTTTGAGAGGCACATGGAGTCGTGGACTTTAAAAGCCAGTGCCACATTAAAGTGGTGCGCTGTTCTCTACACACGCTTAAACCAGCACCTACCATACCTCCTCCATACTGAAAACTGCTCGTCGAAGAACATGCCCGAAAAGCTTGATGTGCTGAGTCAGTGGAGGTGGCCCAGTTCGATACCAACCCAGAATGCCTGCAGGCATTGGCAATGCATTGGGCATGCGTCCCCGTGCATACCAGTTTCCCGATGTCGAAGCATACAAGTCAAGAGCCTTGCCGACATCACCCCCAAGCCGGAACAGCGCAGGGCCCACAACGAGGTCGCCTTGAGCTTTGAGCTGGCTATGCAGGAAGCCGAGAGTTCAGGGACGGGCTCTCCGCGAGCACATGCACCGCGCAAACCGAAGTATTCGTAGTCAGGCTTACTGAGTGAAACCATGGCCGTTGCTATATGCAGTGCTTGCATGCAGTCCTATTCTTTGTCAAGCGCAAGATGACAAATCGCCTTGACATTACTACCAGCTGGTGCCTACCATTGAATGGGTCCAGGTTGACATCTGTCCATCAGCAAAGCTCTGCATGGTGCGGCTCGGCGGCGGTTGCCGACCCAGTCTGGGATGGAATCCATCCAGCCTCTAGCTTCGGAGTTCATCTGCCTGCATGTCATGGAGAAAAAGAAAAAGGAAGCGTTTGGAAAAGATAGAGGAGCCCTGCGCCTGAGCTCCTTCCGCTTTTTGAGGCTTTCGTTCTGCCGTCGCAGCTTTTCGCGATTGGCGAACCGGAGTCCTCTGCAAAGTCTCTGTTAAGGGAACTCAGCTACCTGCTGCACCGTCCTGTCGTGCCGCACTGAAAGGGCAGCCCGTCAAAGACCCACTTCAGCATTACCTGAGGATGCGATGGAATACGCAGCTGGCCGGCCTCCACGCTTCGCGCAGAAAGCACCCTCACAGACAGATCGGATCTCTGTGGTGCCAAAGACTTTTGCTTTAAGAGGTGTCAACTTCTGGAACTGCCACAGACTGCAACAGCACTGGCTGTCCCCCTGCGGCCAGATAACATCAACGGCAAGGTCCACCTGCAAGTAGCCTCCGGGAGCAACATGTCGAAGCTTGCGCTTAGACTTCAATCGACAAGATCCGTCATCTGCAAGGCAGCCAAGAAGCTGAAGCTGTGCGAGACCCGCTGGGCCAGGTCTACAGAGCGGCCAGTGGACCGGAGTTTCTCCTCACATCACAAGACTCTCAAAATTTAGACCTGCACACGGCACGCCGTGTGATCCTCCAGCATAAACACAAACTGCATCAGCAGCAACATCTCACCTCAGTGTGAAATGCTGCCTTGATCGAGACAACTCAGATGCTCACACGGGAAAGCCGTTGCAGACACGTTGCCGGGAGACATTGCATCTACATAGACCATTTGCTCGCCAGCAGCACCCAGGATTTTTCGTCCGACCTGACCGGGCAGAATCGGCACCAGAGTCAGAGTTTCTACGTCACCTCGTGAAAGGAATGCAGAAGCCGTAACTGGCGATATCAGCGTCCTGTACGGACTAATGTACAGAAGTACAGCAACAGCACTGCTTAAGAAATCATTGGTTTAAGAAATTAAGCCCCTCGGACAGCCGTACGATAAAAAATGTACACAAAAAATGCGCACGTTGGAAACAAGAAATGCAGGGTACACTGGACTCGGCGTGCCAATTTCTTATTTTGCTCTCCTCATTTTGCCTTCGCTGGTTTTGTTCGAGCAAAAAAGAGGGAAACCAAGAAACTGGAGTAGATTTCATATTCCAAAAGCACGGCGCAAAGCCCCATGCAAAGCCTCTAAAGCCGTTCAAATTAGGCAAGCCCAGAACCCCCAAAAATGAGAAATCGAGCCCCTCAATTTCTTAATTTAAGAAATCGAGCCCGTCAATTTCTTATTCCCCACACTCCAGAAAAGTCCACGCTTCAAATGCTGCTGCACACTTGTTTCTGTCATTTTGGCTTTTTACAACCCACTGCACTTGCAGCCATTTCTGCGACTGGAAGGCACACGGCAATCCCTTCTACAACCATGATGGCAACAAACGTCCGACTCAGCCGTCGCCTTAGCGTGCCCCTTGTCGGGAGACGCAACCGTGGTTGACCGCCAGGTGCTGACCTTCTCCTCCTCCTTCTCCTTCCTCCTCCTTCCTCCGCACCACTCACAAACTCACTCGCCACTCGTCGTTACTCACTCACCACATCACGCACTCACTCACCACATCACGAACTCACCCATCATCAGCTCTGTACTCAACCACATCACGCACTCACTCACCACATCACGCACACACCCATCATCAGCACTGTTGGATGCCGCGCGCGCTTCGGGGCCAGCACCCTCCGGAAGGCTGTAAACGCGACTGGCCGCAACTGCTGTAGCCATGTTCCGACAAACCTACGGCCTCTGCATTGGAATGGGTCATGGCTTGTTTTTAGCCACGTAGTTGAGGCTGGCGCGGTTTGTGTTTGAAGGGCAACCTTGCGTCTTCGCTGAGCTGTAGGTTAGCCGTCACGGAATATTTCTTTCGAACATCCCTGCTCAGATTTCCACGGTGAAAGGGCAGGGACGACGTCGCCACTAACAGCTTCGAGCTGAGAAACGTTTTCCTTGCAGGGATGTTGTGTTTTTGTGTTTAGTGTGTGTTTCACTTGTGTTGGTTTTCCTATATGGCCAAGCCTTATTTAAGCCCGTATTAAGCCCTTACAAAGCCTCTAGAGCCGTCCAAAGCTGCTACTAAAAGGCTTTGCCATGTAGGAAAAACTACAAAAATAAGAAACTGAGAGGCTCGATTTCCTAAATTTAAGAAAATGAGGAGCTGGATTTCTAATTTTGGGGGGTTCCGGGCTCGCCTAATAAGGGCTGAAGCTTCGGACGACTCTAGAGGCTTTGTAAGGGCTTAGTACGGGCTTAAACAAGGCTTTGCCATATAGGAAAAACCACCAAGATAAGAAATTGAGGGGCTCGATGTTCTTACTTTGGGGGGTTCTGGTAAGGCCTAAATACAAGCTGGATATGAGATGCATATGGCTTGTAAGAACTCTGAAGGATGCCATGCCCAAGTGAATAAGCGCATGAGCTGGAATGGAAAGTGCTGCGGGCTCAAATCTGTCACTGCTTTCGTTTATTGAATTTGTGTTCTCTTTGCTGCTGCTTCAAGTTAAAACAAATCTGGATTAAGAAATCCAGGGTACCCTCAAATCCCGAAACGTCCTTTCATTAAAAAAAAAGGTGCGCTTCAAACTTAAAAAATCGAGCTCCCCCCCGTCACGAAACCTTAACTGTTTCTGAACCGGCGCTGTCGCTGTAGCAGCACCCACTCACGGGTGCCCTTGACGGACCCTCAGAAGCCAAGAACACAGGGAACCCTCTCAGCCCTCGGCTGGCTGCCGCCGTCGTTCTCTGGCCTCGCCTTTCCTTAGGCTGGGGCACCCTCTTCACACCAGGAACACTGTTCGACCTTCTTGCAGTGTGACCTGATTGGAGGATCCCGTCCAGCAAGCCTAATTCTCCGAGCATCCGAGGCATCTGGGACATGAATTGCCGAAGCCAGGCCTGCCGGAACGGAAGTAGAGCAAGCAAGCCATTTCGGAGAACCGGAGCATCCACATTGTACATCTCAATGAACTTGCACACCCCAGGCAAATGCGGACCTCCGAGAAGCCCAGCGAGGGCATGCCCTGCAAAAACTGCCTTGTGCGGGGTGCTGCAGCGAAAGGCTATCAACCCAAGACCAACTCTGATCCGCTGTAACGCATTAAATCAGCCCTGTGCGCAGCTCTCGTTCCCCCTGCAAATCGCACAACCAGGCCTGGTTGGGACCAGGGGCATGTCCTCGTCGTCGGGAATCTTTTCCACCTGCAATGCAGGCTGGCGGCCGACTTTGCAGCTGTCGACAATTCACCAGTTCACCCACCTCATCGTCGCTGACGACGGTGGTGACATCACCCTCCACTCCCTCCACTTTCACACGTTTCTTGGCTGGTTCTGCGGCGGTCTCCTTGGAAGTCTCCGCATCAGCCTGCGCCAAGGAAGCAGCTTTACAGGCTCAAACGCTCCCGATTGCAGGCCTGGCGCCGTGGATCTGGAGGCCGCGCGGGGCCTTTGCCCTGCCGGAGGTGCATGTGAAGTGCGTGCCGAAGAGCTCCGGATGTATTATGATGCATTTAAAGATCACCACGCTAAAAAATATCAAAAGGCGTGACACTGCGACGACAATTAGACTCCACAAGTGGTGGCTCCCTTTTCCGGCCTCCGCCCTCGGATCTTGAGGCCTCAAGAGTAGCACATGCAACCCGCATGCCGTGCCCTCCTCCGAATGCCATGAGCACCAACACGGCACAGCATCAAAACAGGTGCCGCACTTCTTGTCCTGCAGTCGCGGGTCCTGAACGTGTCAGGATTCACCCGGGTGAGCTCTGAATGCGTTTGCGAGCTGTGAGCACATCCCACTTTGAACAATGGTGCTGGGGATGTGCTACGTCCAGCGGCAGTGGTGTTTCTCCCACTTCTCCTTGGCATCGCTGCGCTTCTGCTCACTTCGAAGCCGCGGGTCCTCAGCAGGCTCTGCTAGATCGCATCCTGACGCTGCCACGCCGCCCTCCACCTTTTTACTGCTCTGAATCTCTGAAGATCTAGACTCATCTTCAGCCCAAGCACACGCTCTGATAGGATCTGTTGGTGCCTGGGCGATGCATCGAGAACTCAAAGGACGTTTGGACCAGAACCAGGCCTTCGCTCCAGCTCCTGCAGAAGTTTTAGTCCAACATGAACGGTCTGTAAGCTTCGGAAGATGTTACAACAAGCCTTTCCAACTAGTATTCCGACTGCTGGAACAGCTGCCCGTTGTTGCGGACCTGCTTGAACTGGGACAGCATGGCCATCGCCTCTACAATACAACAAGAAGCGACAATACATGCAGCATCGAACCCTCTCATGGTGACAAGCACCTTGTAATACCTTGTACAATCTTGTACAGTAGAAGCTGCCCTGCAATCCATTGAGCCGCAGAGGTTCCAGCTTAGAGTGTCTATCTTGCATGGAACAACGTTCACACAGACAGCCCTTTCCGCCATCCCGCCTCCTGCCGCTGATTCTTCTGCTGCATGGCCTTGATAAGACCCGTGGGATGAGTGCAAATACTGCAAAGCGGTTGCCAATCCGACCGGTAGCTGAAGCAGTCAATGTGGCGAACCGAAGTTCTCAAATCTTGAATGTATATTGATTTCTATAGCACAAGAGAATACAATACAGTCACAGAGAGTGCACTGTTACAGTGTAAATTGTATAAAGAAATTGTCCTTGAAGTACGACTTCAGAGAAATGGCACGTCGCTGTGGCTCGTACGATGGCCTTTCGAATCTCCGGCACCTCAAAGGTGCGGAGGACTCAGGCGATCAAGCTTGCTCCAGATCAAACTTCCGGATTTTAGGGTTTAGGGCGTTTAGGGGGGTAGGGCGCTCAAGGGTTTAGGGTTTAGGGGTTTAAGATTTGGGGTTTAGGGGTTTAGGGTTTAGGGTTTAGGGTGTAGTAACTTGTTTCGGAAGCCTTCTGCAAAAGCCCAGGGAAGAAAATGACAGGCTATGAATCCGGAAACAAGGGTCGAACGGCTTCATGCACCTAACCTTAGCCAAGCTTGAATTCAGCTACATGAAACCTCTCGACGCAGAAAGCCTTGAAAGCCTTGGTCTGAGGTAAACTAAACCTTCCAACTCTGATGGCCCGGAACCTTCATGATCTCTTGCAGTTCATCGGGCTTTGGCGGCTTGCGCCTCAAAGCAAAGAGCAGTTGGAGAGCGGTTGATGGTGCAGCATGTTGGTGTCCATAGCTTGCCGGAGCACTCGATGATCTTCGTCAAGATCTGGAGCCGGCGCTCCACTACCTCGTCTGACTCCAGTGCCATGGACGCCTTAGAAGCTTCGATGTGTGACCAATCTTCCATACAATCTCATTCCGAGCCCAGCTCCAATGATGAAGGCGCATCCACCTCTTCAAATTCTTCTTGTATGATGCTGGAGCAGACCGATCCAGAACTAGCTGCTCTCACTGCAGGCTTCCTACTGACTCCGGCATGATCCTACAAACATATGACATGGGCCAGAAGAGCTTGGATGAAGCTGCCATATCGCCTGCTGGGCTGCGGCAGGTGCTTGTGGCACTGCCTGCATCACTGACCGGGCAACCGGGACGGCACCCGACGTACTGGACGTGAGAACACAAGGTGCCTGCGCCACGGGCGCAGGCGGAGGCACAGCCTGCAACTCCGCATGACCCAGCACCGCTGTCACACCACAGCTGGCTAGGAGACTGGTTTATTGATGATCAGACGCACAGAAGGCGATCCTGGCATTTTCACGAACGACTGTGCTCCAGGCTTCGGCAAACAGAATGCTGAATGGTCCAATCGACTGAACCCCCTTCAGGATTCATAAGTAGGGTGGGGCAGGAGCAATTTCACAGCAGTGTACCGACGCCAGGCCGGAAGCACAGGGATAGACTCGGATAGACTTCCGAGTGAATATACCGAGACTGCCCTCCCCGCCGCCCACGGAACCTGCACAGGAGGCTGGAACCTGGCAGGTCGAGCTGCGGCTTTCGCAAAGCAAGGGCTGAGATCTGTCTCAGCTCCCGGCGCGGTGGCAGCCTGCAGAGGATCAAAACATGTTCAATGCCAAAGTACCAGCTTCCAGACGGGATCTTCTTGAATCAGTCTTGAGTCTTCTGCTGTGGGTTGCTTCCGATGGAAGTGTTGTCTTGGGGTTCAGAATTATTCATGACGACTTTGAGAACGGCTTTGGCGACGATAGAAGACTCGGCTGGGATTTCGTTTCAGCTGTGGCGGCTTCTGCCCCTCCAAGCGGTCCAGTGGAAATGGGAGGGAAATCTTTGTTAGAAAACCTCTGCCTGGAGTCGGCATCAAGTTTCTAGCCTAGCGAAACTCACATTAAATCTCGATTTTCGCTGCCATCCCATACACCTCAGCCCACGATAGGTCGCATACCCAGCATAGCCATCACCGAGATGAGAGGAGCCAGCTCCCACGGACCATGAACCCTGAGCTCCAAACCTCAAGCCGGGAAAGTCTTGAACCCGAAACCAGCACACGAACCAATACCAATACCTCTGCTTTTACTCTTACGACGTTTCTGAAGGGCTCTCTTGTAGCTATGACAAGCATTTTAGTTACGTCCGCACACCATCGATCATGACTGCGGAGAGGCCCAGACATGGAAAATAGAAAGATCGGTCTCTTGGGTGATCGTTGCGGTGTCCCAGGAGTCGAAATCCGAGTTGCAAACCTTAACCCAAATTCCAAACTCAGGTACTGAGGTTACGGATACTCCTGGGATGGTACTGTGGCTGGAAAATGGAAGCACAGGGTGGAGCATCTTGGGGTTGGAGTCCTGGGGTGGGGGCGGATGGCACCATACACCTGGAATAGGCAAGGTCAGGTTTAATTACAGAGACATGAGAGCACGACTATAGCATTCAGCTGCTTTCATGGATCTCACATTGCTTTCATTGCCCACCTGGGGCTGGAAAACCACCGTCAGCTTGTCAAAGACACCGAGCGGCCTTGTGCTCCAGAAGTGTGGATGTAGGGCTGAATGCCCATTGTTTTAGAGCCGCTGTCCCAGTCGTTCGCAGCAAGAGACCACAGTTATTGAAAACTCAAAGGTTTGGGCTAGGTTTTCGGGTTTGTAGCTTCGCTTGCAGATGTGGCCGGTCCTGTTCACCTGCTGTACAAGCACACTGCTTACAGCTGACAGTTGAAGGTCTCCGAACATCCACCATCGGGGCACTCCCAGCTTGAGGTCCCAGCAAAAGCTCGTGCTTCCTCCAGGACTCCTCCACCATTTTCTTCATCCTCAGTACTTAAGCTTTAAGCCCTGAACCCGAGCTCATGGGACCGTTCCCTGCGCTCTCTATGCTCAGGATGCGACCAGGCATGGCTTTCGCGGTCGACCTTTTGGCAGGCCACACCTGTCGCAGGCTTCAGTGCTTCGACACTACAAAGCACGGCAGTCCGGCAGGGGAAATCAACGGCCATAGGAGAAACACCCACAGTCCAACATAGAAGCTTTAAATTTGCCAACGCGTGTTTTGAGCTTCCAACGGCCAGTTACATCCTGTTGTGTCATATGCCAATCCGTGCATTGCAAAGTCTTGCCACAGATCAACTGCACAGCGAGAACACAGAGTTTTTTCTGGTTTTCCGCATCTATGACTGCAGGTTTGCCTGTTCTGGCTTGAGCTGTCGGCTTCTCGGTTTCAACATAAGGACAGGCAGTCAGAGTTTGCCTCCAGAAGAACGGTCCTAATGGCTGTGGACAGGTGACAGAGTGCTATCCAAAACCAGGTTTGGACACTTGGGAAGAGGATCCTACCCTGCTTGCCTTTTCAGGAGTTATGAAGAAGAAGAAGAAGCTCTTGCTTCTTGACTGGCACTGGTCTCTTTTCAACCACCTTAAAACCCTAAACCCTAAACCCTTTAGAGCTTAAGTGCTGGCTTCAGGCCTCCTAGGCCCTAGGCGGAGCACCGCGAAGGGCCGCATTTCCGAAAAGCGAGGGCCCGGGGCCCCCAGCCCAGAGCTTCGGGAAGGCGATCCGCGAAGTGCACCTTGTAGTCCTTCCCCACCTGAAGGTTTGGTTTTTTTTGTTAAGCACGGCGGAATCCTCATTGAGGAAGGCTACTGCCTGACAACTATGCCCCCTTCAGAAAGGTAGTCGACACCAGAGGCCACTAAGGATCGAGGGCAGGTTCACGGCTCCCATTGGCATCATCTTCACCCTCACGGCCCTCCTCGTGCTCATGCTCATGCTCTCCGTCCAGGCATGTCTCCCTGTGAACCCAAGGAACCGTAGCTGCTTCACTCGACTGCTCTTCCATCGCGTGTCCCTCCCCCATCCCTACCTGTGACGCCTGTGCTAGCTGCACGATGCCCTCCAAGGTATCCCTGTCGTAATTTGCCACCAGGTCATGCGTCTCAAGGAGCTCTCTGCGACTGGCTTGGTTTAAAGTTTAGGGTTTAGTAAAGATTAGGGTTTAGGGGTTTAGGGCTTTAGGATTAGGATGGATTAGGCCGTGAGCTTATGCTCGTTTCCACCTTCTTGAGGATGCTGTCCACAACGAAGAGCAGCGGCTGTATCCTCACAGGAAGCAGTTCAAAAGGGCCTCCTCTAATACTCCACGCCACACCCCATCTCAATGGGGATTACCACCACCCCCCCCTTTTGCATCCTGTCTGAGCTGGCTCCATGGATCTCTTCGGCAACTGCCTGTCACGGCGGTCTGGGAATGGGCCGCTGGGAAAAGGTTAAAAAGCGCCCTGTTCCGACCTGCACCACTGCATGGGAGTTGCCATAGAGGCTCTGCGCCAGGTCCTGTGCGATGCAGCTATCATGGAACCATCCCTTCGGAATTCTGAACACCCCGCTGAAGCCTGCTGCATGCTCGCAAACCCCGGACTGACAACGAGTGCACAAAGTCGTATGCTCAGATACATTAGTGGATGGCTTTTGCATCAGAACCCGGCTCGCCACTCGTGCCCGGAGAAAAAACGCTGTGCCTCGTGGAGCTTTTCGCTGGTTCTATCAGATTCAATCAATTCACGGCACATCGTCTCTTTCGCGGTTGAGCCCAAATCGTTTGAGAACTTACGGCCCCGCATGCTTTTTGGGTTTTGGACTTCGTGAAACCGCGAATTCCCCTTTCAAAGCTGCCGCATCTTAAAGAGCACGAGCATCAGTGGTCTAAATTCGGGCAGGGTGTCACGTCACGCACCTGCAATGCATTAAAGTTCAAGTTGAGAAGCCACAATGTCAGATATCCGCATGAAAATGGCACACCAAAAACCATGCACGCAAGCCCTCTTTTGCATGGTGGATTGGTGTGGCTGCCGACTCCCGGGATGTTCCTTCGGTCGAAGACCTCAGCCAAGAAAGAGGTCGTTTCGAAACACAGGAGGGTCCCCTCCTTCAGGGCCTACGGCACCTGTGGATCGGGAACCCTCCTTGTACAGAAAAGAGTTCCAAAATTTTGTGCCGTCCAGAAAGAAGCCTGTACAGGAGGCAGCCACATCCTCACCGGGCGCCCTGCGTGGGCCCATGGGTGATGTCAGAAGGATCGTCGAAAATACGATCTTCCAGAATAGAGCGGATGAGGGAAAAATGCTCGAGCACGGGTTCCACCGGCAAGCAGAGAGACGGAGTGAAACCTTGAAAGTTGGGATGAGTCAGATCATCAGCCCAAGTGTTGAAATCACGCTTGACGTGGGAGGGAGCGAGCTGCATACCATGCCGGTGCAGCTGGTACAGTATCTCCATGAGGATGACCGACGTTGGCATCCTCTTGGACTTATCGTTCAGGAGCGAGTACACATTCCCTTGGTTGTCGCTGACCAGGGGGAGCCTGAGGTTCGGTATGAACGCAGGCGCCTTCTCCATGAGAAAGTGAGAAAGGATCAGTGTGCCAAACATCTCGAGGGCAGCAATGCGCTTTTTCGGGCAGCCCTTGTCAAAGGCCCATGGATGCCGCTCTGCAGTGACCTGGTAGTGGAACCAGAACACTTCCGACTTGGACGGGGAGTCCGCGTTAGAAAGCCAGCCGCCCACATAGGCGCTGCCATCATCTGAGGCGCTAGCATCACTTGCCCCCGACCAAATGGCAAGCGGGGCATACGGCGATGCTTGTCTGAACTTCTGGTCAAAAAGAGAGAGGAGCAGAGCTGAGAGTGCACGGATAAGCTTACCCGGACGTCCTGCGGTTAGGCAGGCCTTCTTCCAAGCCCAAAAGGGTTGGAGGAAAGGCTTGGTGAGGGGGCAGGCCGTTGTCGCCCACTGCAGCCTACCCAAAGCGCTAGCAATCTGAGAAGCCGACATGACTTTACCGCTTTTAAGCTCTTCAAGAATGCCGATGACAAGCAGGTGCTTGTCTCGGGCCATCTGCACACAGGGTCCTTTTGGGTCAATGACAAAGCCAAGCCAGGTATTAACCTCAGCAAGCAGGGTTTTCTTCCAGCTCAGAGGAGTGCCGAGGGCCAGCAACAGCAAGCAAATCGCTGTTGCCAGCAGAGGGGAAGTCGATTTACGGAGTAGCCAGGCAAAGTCGTCGACAAAGACAAAACCCCAGTCGACCTCGGGAAACACGGCATACACAATCCTAAGAAGGATGGCAGCCATCCTTCCCCAGTAGAGCTGGGCACTGGCCATTCCATAGGTGCCTACGGTGTTAACCCACCATTCCTCACCAAGCTGGGCAACTTGGTAACGCCACTCTCGTAGGAGAATCTTGATTCTCCTGTGCGCCTTAGTAACATCAGCCTTGAGCAAGATCCAGTCCTCGTCAGAGCCCGGGAAGCTCCAGGGTCGGCCGGATCCGGCACTGGAGTCTGCGTTGCCCGAGGGGCCGTCCTGTTCTCGGCTTGTCGCCCCTGAGGCAGCAGCCAGGGTTGCATGCTCCTCAGGATCAGGGCCATGGGCACCTGGTTTCCCACGAGAGCGAGATGCCCGAAGCCAGTGCAGGCATTGGACGCAGTCCATGACCGTCGGGGCCGTGGTTTTCTCTAAGGTATTCTGCTGTATACGGAGATTGGCACCACCCTTAGACCCGTCGAAGATGGAACGGATCTTGTCCGACTCATCAATCCCTGCCATGGGGCAGGGGCAGAGCTCGTCCTCTTCACACTGGCAGTGCGCCGCTGCCTCGGCGCGAGTGCACGGTCCAATGACCATGCCCAAGGGGGTTTCCTCAACAAAGGTGGCCCGAATCTCCTCCCTAAATGTGTCCGCGGAGGAGTAATTGGCATGGCCAGTGGGGGGTGGAGCTTCCACCGGGTCCCACTCTTCACCAATGAGTTCCGACTTCAAGGGCCAGACGCCCGGAGATTGGAGAGTAGGGGTATCCACTCCAAGAGGGACTCCTTCTTTTAGTATCTGCGGATACTCAGCATCGACATCTTGGATGTCACACAGGAGCCTCCTGATCACGTCCAAGTGAAAGGGCTGTCCAGCATCCGGTTGGGTGCGCCGGGGCAAGATGAAATCACGGATCTCGTTGAGAACAGATTCCGGGAAGGGGTGCTGCTTGGCACCTGCGGCCGTTGAGGATAGGAAAGAGGGGACCAGCGGCCCCGCCTTTTCGCGAATGAACTTGCCCAGAGCAGGAGCCGTCGGTCCTTTGCGAAGGTGCGGAGGGGTCCTACCCGGAGAGGTCTTACCTCCACCGTCCCTTAGGGGCCTAACCTTAAAGCCATGGGTCACACGCATTGTGGCATCGTCTAGGGTAAGCTTCTCCGAGAGCGGTAGCGTCGAAGGCCGATCACACCCAATCATCGGGGGTCGCAGCGAGCAAGTGATCGCCTGCCTGGGTACCTGCACCAAACCCGGCAATCTGACGCTTCCCCCCCAGCGAGGGTAGGGAGGGTTGAACAGCCGCCCCAGGGGGTGCTGACCCTTGAGCCGCCCAGTGAGGACGCTCCTGTCCCAGCGAGGGACCCGCAAGGAGTTTTGGAAACAGAATCCGGCGGTGAATCCTTTGCTGGAGAGCCTGTGTCGCGAAGTTTATCAGCTAGTGCCGATGCGATACACTGTAGCATGGCTTCAGGTCGCCGAGCGTCGCCCGGCACGGGACGATCCGGTTTAGGGTGATGGGTGTGTGTGCAGGTCTTACCCTCCCAGGATTGGAGGGGAAGATTCGTCACGGCTCTAGACGGACGACTAAAAACCCAACCAAAGGAACACAGATCAAAGTGCAGAATACGAAGACCTAAATCTGAGGTCCAAGCACGCAGAGCCGAAGTGGCCCAGGCCGATGAGGAGCGTCGTTTGGACGGAGAAGTGGCTCCTCGCGCAGGGTCCTCAGCCATCTCCAGAAAACAGAAGACCTTAGTAGGAGCATTAGACGAAGTCGCCTTGAAGGCAAGCCATGTAAGCAGAAGGAACCTAAGGAGCAGGGTGCTCTCCTCATCCGCCGAGTGGAGCGTTGCCTCAGGGAGAGCGGCAATCCCCCAGGCGTTCTCCGCCGAGCGGGACCTAACTGCCTGGAGAGTACCCGAGTCCTGAAACCATCTATCCAAACCCCAGGTGTTGAGGTCCGGGCATCCTCCCACAAAGGAGATGCTTCCTTGCAGCGCCGAAGCACAGAGAGACCCAAACAGTGTGTTATTAAGGAGGTCCTTACCAGGGGGCTTCCTAGAGGAATCTAAGGCCAGAACTCTCGAGGAGAGGTCTGGGGCTTGAGCATGGAGGATCGCTTCAAGGGATGAAGCATCCTCACGGCCCGCGAATGGCAAGATTATGGCACCCTGAGGAATGCTGGCAGTGCAATCGGAGGGGGACCATCGGAGTCTCCGGACCAGGCGGTCGGGGACCCCATTAAGCCGGGCCAAGGGCACTTGGGACTGGAAGTCCTCACTTGTAGGGGCAGTTGTCCGGACTGTGCTCATTCGGAGGGGCATTGCACACCCAACCGTCTTTAGTGACCGGGCAGTTGTGGGAGCGCCCACAGTTTCCGGGGCACTGCTTCTTGATGTGATAATCTCGGCAGAAGGGGGTGCCCTTAGGATTATTCCTGGACCAAGACTGGGGCCAGGAGTCTTTGCCCTTGCCCTTGGGAGTGCCCTTCTTACCATCTTTGCCCTTAGTGGGCTGTTTAAGAAAGGGCTGATACAGAGGCTGGTACGCTGGCCAGGTTTGCTTGCCTTTCCAGGACCCCTTGCCCGGGGCTTTGGCGAAGGGAGTGCCTTTCTCACCCTTCGGAGTGCCCTTCGGACCCTTCTCCCCAGGCCGAGGCACGCGCTCGTAGACTTCCCTTGTCCAGAAGAGGGCATCAGCACGAACTTCCATCATGGCCTCTTTGAGCGATTTGCCCTCGTAGACCAGATTGTGGATGGCTCTCCACGCGTTTCGTTCAGCGTAAAGGAGAGTTTTCTCCGACGGGGCTGGAGTCCGCCCCGCAATGTCCGGACCCCAGAACCAGTCATACCAATCATCCAGGTCATGCTTAGACGCATCGAACTGCGAGAACTGGGGGAAAGCAAGAAGACACATCGAAAGATTGTTGCGGAAGACGCGGTGCATCCTTTCCAGGTGTCGCCGAGTGGTCGGGAGCTTCCGCTCCTCTTCCTCCTCTTCTTTATCCCAACCGTCTACTGTCACTTTTCGCCTTGTCTTGAAAGGCTTCTCTTCAAGCTCTGGCAAGGCACTGATGATGTATTTCGCATTGATGAAGCCGAGTTCTCCTTTGGAGCAGAAGCGGAACTGCGCCTTGAGAAGGTTGTCACTTCCCTGGGCCTCAAGTTTGGGCTTCGGGAGCCCCGTTTCCTTAGTCCAATCCGTGAGGAGCTGATGTCGGTCACAAAGCACTTCGAGGCCTGATCGATCCGAAGAAGCCTGGCCAGGCGTGACACTGGATCGAGGTGCATAGAGGTTCTTGGTCATTTCCTTAGCCGCTTTGATTGCCTGAAAGAGACGCATGGCAGTGAAAGCGCTGCTTTGATCTGTGAAGCCATTGGTCCCGCTAGCAAAACCTAGATCCCTAGGGCCATTGGTTCTGGCAGCCGACGCATCATCCCAGCGGTCGGCGATGTCTTCCAGAGTAATGTAGCCCTCCTTGGCCAGGGCTGCCTGGACAGAGTAGGGGATCTGTTTCCTTGCCAAGAGGGTGGAGACAGAAGAGTGCAGCTCTGCAATGTCGTCGGCATAAGCATCTGGGATGGCTTCGGGAGGTTTGGCTAAGGCAGCCATGGGGAAGGGCGGGCGGGTTTCAAATTTTGAAGGACCCACGGTCCACGATCTTGGGCCAAAATGGCAGAGCCATTTTGGCAGACGTCTCCTGACATAAGTCTTGCAAGTCGGCAAGCTTTGTTGCAAGTAACTAATGTCAGATATCCGCATGAAAATGGCAACCAAAAACCATGCACGCAAGCCCTCTTTTGCATGGTGGATTGGTGTGGCTGCCGACTCCCGGGATGTTCCTTCGGTCGAAGACCTCAGCCAAGAAAGAGGCCGTTTCGAAACACAGGAGGGTCCCCTCCTTCAGGGCCTACGGCACCTGTGGATCGGGAACCCTCCTTGTACAGAAAAGAGTTCCAAAATTTTGTGCCGTCCAGAAAGAAGCCACAGCCGAAGGATGGGCGGCACAAAAGAACCCCAAAACTGAAAGATGTCGTCCATCTAAGGCTGGCCTTTGGAGGCCAGAGCCCTATCCAGGTCCTGGTAGGTGACCTTCTCCGCTTCCGATGCCGTGTCCACAGAGTCATCCGTCAGGCTACCTGAGGAGGCCGATTCACTGGAATCTCCCGCGGGGGGAGCATCCCCCGCTCGAAACTCTGCCGGCAAGGAGAACTGAAGGAAGCACCTCGCACACAGGTTGTAGGAGTTCACGTCGCCCTGATAATCTATGGCATTAAGGGCCTCCACCTTGTCCATAGAGGGGCTCCAACCGCAACCCACAGCCCGGAGGTCCTGATTCAAGAGGTGGATCCGCTTTTTGTTGCCTCGGGCCACCTTGGTGGAAACAGGCGTGAGAGGTCCTTGAGGCGGAGGCACTTCGTCCGCCGGGATCTGCGTCATAAGCCAGCTCGACGCCGGGCTGTCTGCATGGCGAGAAGGAGTGGATGAGTCCCTCACTGAACGCGGAGGGCTCCCTCTTTCAGGGCCGCTGGCACCTGAGACCGGGAGCGCAGGTGCTGCGGTTCCTCGCGGGAGAGATCAATGACTGAAGTGCGGGTACCCGCCGTGTCGATCTGATCTAGGTTCGAGGTGACCTTCTCCCAGATGGCGCAGACCACGGGTGTAGACATCCGCAGTACTTTCCGCCATCCAGTTTCCAAGGTACTGCCGTTGGTCGCGAGGGACGTGTGCTTGGAAGGCGCAGTCAGGCATGAACACCCGGAAAGAGTGCCAGGTGAGGCCCTCCCACAGGGCCTTGTCGATCTCCTGCCGAGACATGGCCGAGCGCAGCCAGTTCAGGGCGCGCTGCGAGGTGGCGGGCCTGGCAATGAAGCCGTCATAGTCCTTGCCAACGGTCGGGATGAGGTAGTCCATGGCCTCAAACATAGGGGTCGCCGAGAGCTTGCGCCAAGTGGAGAGGAGAGGAGTCCACCAGTCCTTGCCCGAGAAGGAGTACTTCGGGCAGATGAGTGGGACCGGCTTTTTGTGAATCGCCACCGCCGAGTGGGTCTTGGTCTGCCAGGCCGAAAACTCAATGGTTGTGGAGGTCACCTTGAGGGTATCTGGGCTAGTGTGTTGAAGGTCACTAAAGCGGGCACTGGAGCCCAGCTGGAACCTTGCAATGCCACAGATAAAGGCATCCATGAGCTCAATTCTTGTGGCCGAGCTCGAAAGCGGGCGAGCCGCGACCTCTTCCGCCTGGACCACAAAGGACTTAGAGGGGACCTGGGCTTTCCGCATCGGACGGTGCACTGTGCTAACGAGGGACTCCGAGAGGGCTTTCTTCTTCTCAGTGAGCCGAAAGACCTCGTCAACCGCAAGGAGCCCAAACTTCTTACCAAACCACTTGAGGGTGTCCCACACCTGTTGAAGTTTGTGAGGAGACACCTCCTGATCACGGAGAGTGTTGAGGAGGGCACGAACGTCATGTTCCTTCCATGGTATGGCCTTGAAGCCAAGGCGCCTGAGCTCTTCATAGGAAAGGCATCTCATTCTGAGGGTGCGGAACCTAGCATCACCCAGGAGATCCATGAACTCCTCTTTGAGCTCGAGAGAGATGAGGGTGGTGCCTGAGGGCATTATAGCCGCCATGTGCGGGATTTGTCCAGCAGCCGGGAGGAGATAAGAGAGGAGCCTTTCCCCCCATTTCTCCCGCAGGCCACGCTCCAGGGCCCTCTGGTTGGTAGAATGGTGCTCGGAGACATTCCCCGGTTTCCAGTGGCGCCACCGGCTCACCGTACAGGGGGCCAGCAAGATCCCTTCTCGTAGTTCGCGCCACTCACAGCGGTCTAGTTCTGCCCTTCGTTGGATCACCTCTGTAAACATGTGAGAGGGAGTGCCTGCAGCGACCTTAGTGCAAAAGTCCCAGAGAGAGGTGAGGATCCCCTGAGCATCTTCCTCCCCCGTGGGGCCTGAGAAGAGAGAGAGAGCTCTTTCCACAATAAGCTGGAAGACCAGTGTAGGGCGGTATGAAAGAACCACCGGTCGTGGTGGCCCATCGGGGACACCTAATACACGATCCAGTTCCTGGGTAGGCCTACAACGGGCCATGAAATCATTTCTTGCCCCCAGGGACGTGTCACATCAACTTGTTCCTCCTCGAAGGAGCGACCCGACCCCCTGATGATCGGGTCTAGTAACACTCCTGCAAGAATCTCGCCATCCGACTGAAGGGGGCCGATGCCTTGCTCAAAGAGAGCAGAGATGAGAGGGTCAGGGGCCCTAACAAGGGCCCTCCCAAAGGGAGATGGGCAACAAAATACAAAGGTAGTCATCCTGAGCCACGGCGACTACGGGAGAAGGAGAGGAAGGGAAGAGGGAGAGAGAGAGAGAGAGAGAGAAGAAAAACCAATGCAGTCCAAGGGCACTTGTTTTCGCACGGGGCGAAGGTCTGTAGGCCGACGGTCTGGCAAGTAGTCGTTCCCTTGTCGGGGAAGGGGGGAACCATCAGGGCCAAAGGCGCCTGGAGGTCCCACCCCCCCCCCCTTGAGGGCATTCCTGTTGCCGAAGTAAAGGCCTGTGACATGGCCCAAGTCCTGAGTAGTGTAGGTACTAGAACTTAAGACATTCCCCCTCAGGGCCCAAGGCACATGACCTCAAGAAAAGCTACAGCAGCCCGAAGGGAGAGGAGACCCCCTTCAGGGCCATAGGCACCTGGCAGGGGTTCCCCTCCACATGCCTTGTTCAAAAAGAAAACAGGGCTCAGGCCGGGCGGACCCGGGATGCCGCAAGCTCGTGGATCTTCTTGAGGCCATCCCGCTCCGGGTTGGAGAGCACCACCGACCAGATCATGTCGGAAACCTGGCCCATGAGGTTCGTCTTGCTGAACCGGAGCCTGGAGCTAAGGCTCGGGTTGACCCGGAGGGAGCGATCACGGGGGGCCGCCGTGGGCTCAACCCTCTTGTAGAACTCGATCCGGTCCTTGACCCAGGACTCGTAGAGGTGCTGGGGGGGCTCGTCCAGGATGAGCTGGAGCTGGGCCGACTTCCCTTTGTGTTCCCCCGTGATGAGAAGGAAACGGCTGGCCCCTCTGCCACTTCGCCAGAACCCTTTGCAGTGGCGGCAAACGTAGCCCCCACGAGTCTCACCCTTCTTCTTGTCAACGATTTCCCACGGGGAAACGGAGCTGAGGACCAGGCCACACTCCATCTTGGCCCAGAAGACGTGGGCCGTCTTATCCCCCGCGTTCTTCTTCTTGTAGTCGTCCGAGGCCACGCTCGTGACATTGTCCGGGGTGATGGGCGGGAGAGCGCGCTCCTGCTCCGACGCCGGGTCCAGGGGGATCCTTTCAGCGCCAAAGGCAGCTGAGGAGTCCCTGTCCCCCAAGCCGAGGCCTTTGATGTGGCTCTCCGAGTAGCCAAGCTTGCGGTAGATGGGGCCGGCGTACTCTGGCTTGAGGCGGGCTGTCCACCACTGCACGGTGTTGCAGCGCCACGCCATCTTGACCTCCACCACCGACTCTTGACCCAGCGAGTTGGAGAGCATGTTGTAGATCTCCGGGAAGTGGCGGAAGGCCTTCAAAGGAAGGGTGATCCTTTCGTCACATACGGCTCTCAGTCGCATGTGCTGCTTGGAGTCATGGATGTCAGCAACAGGGAGAGCTGCTTCCACTCCTGGTTTGTCGTGGGCACCGGGAGGTCGTGCAGAATCACAAACTCTTTGGCCTCCTTCATCAAATCCCGGTGGTCCTCTCGTCGCTGCAGGTTCTGCTGCTTGTTCTTGGCCCCTCTCTTGTGGGACCTGACGGTGATCGGCAGGTGGCTCCACACCGCGTAGAGGTGCCTGGCCGAGTAGGTGTGGCCGAAGCAGGAGAAGAGGCTAACCAAGTCCCACGTCTGCACCTCCTTTCTCCAGTGGGTGTTCCCGTCCCCCTCAGCATGGAACGGGCGGATGATCTTATCCAGGGGGGGCCTCGTGCCCATTGAAACCTGTGCCTCAATCTCCTCCATGGTGAGGGCAATCGGCTCGAAGAAGGGCTGCCTGAAGGAGCTGGGGTGTGTCCTCATCTCCAGCATGATCTTCTCCCCTTCGGGCAGGGGCTTTGCCCACGTAGGGGGCTCAAGGGGCCCCGGGTGCTGCTTCCATCTGCCCCCGATCATGCGCTGCTCCCCCATGTGCAGCTCGATGATGCGTTTGAGGCGAAGCATCTGGAACTCGACCGAGCCCACCGGAACTCCCAGAACTGCCTCCGGGGACTGCTCCTCAGGGCCAAAGGCACCTGTGGAAGACAGCCCCTCGCCGGAGTCCCGGGCGACGCGCTCGCCCTCACGCTGCAGAGCGGCCAAAGTGGGAAGCTCTTGCAGAAGAGAGGCAGGGAACGGATTCCTGCTCTGGTTCAGCAGGAACTTCGTGTTCAAGTACCTTTCCTTAAGGGCCTCGATGTCGTCAAGCTCCATATCCTTGAGCGGGCACTCCGGGTTGAACACGTTCATCTCCAGGGCCGCGCGCAGCTGGGTGCCCCAGGCATCAATGGAGTCCGCCACCGGCCGAAGGAGCTGGGAGCGCTGGGATCCCTCATCCTGCATGCGCTTGTTCGAGGCCTTGGCCTCTTCCAGGCTAGTCTGCGCAGCGAAAAACTCGTCACCCTGATTCCCAGGGCCCTGCAGGTAATTTCGCTTAAGGAGGGAACGAAGCTTCTCTGTATCCAGCTGCCGGAGGATTGACGCACCCTTTGCCTCCTCGACACTCTGTGCGCCAGCCTGCATCTCCACGATCACATCCAGCTGGGGATTGATGTGATCCAAGAACTCCTCTTCCGTGGGCTTCTTGGGCTGCTTGTCCACCGGGCCCGAGCTCTTCTTGATGATGTCCATCGCCGCCGCCAGCTGGGGATGGAAAGCCCTCGTCTCCTGGCTTGGTTGCCAATCACCCCGGAGGTGGGGTCTGTCCCCTGCCTCCTTGTCGGCAAACTAAGGGCTGTGTTGCCACCGTGTGAGCCAAGCTAAGCCTCAGGGCCATAGGCACCTGGTCGGCGAAGCTCAGCTCCTTCTGATCCGTGGGCCTGGGTGGCGGCTGGGCCCAAGAGCCAATGTCCACGGAGGCGGCTTCCTTCTGGGCCTCGTCGGCATCCGTGTGCCACGTGACACCCTGGGGGCCACAGAACATTCGCCAGGAGGACTGGCCTAGCTTGATCTCTGCCGAAGGCGGGCCCTTGTCCACGGCGATGACCAACTTCTGGCAGAGCTTACACTTCCCCTCCACCTTGTTGTCCTGCCTCTGCCAGTCGGAGAAGCAGTTCGGGCACATGAGGGTAGCCCCCGTGCTGCCCGGGTCAAGTTGGCCCATGCTGCTGTGCCCCACTCCTCTGCGAGCACGGTTGTAGGGGGCGGCCAGCATCTTCTCCTGTGCCAGCTGTCGTTTGTAGATTTGGTACACCTCAAGGACTCGTTCCACAGCCGGGCGGCTCCACTGCTCCGCCTTGAGCTCGGAGAACAAGGAGGCGATCTCCTCCTTTGTCAATTGCTGGGCCCAGTCTGCACTCTTCTTGCCGATGCCGGGGAAGTTGTCCGGGAAGCCCTCGATTTTGAAGACCTTCTCCTCCAGGGTGCCGGCGGGCAGGGCCGAGTAGGGCCGGGGCTTGTTGGCATCGTCCTTGGCCACCGTGTCGCCGCCCTCAGGGACAAAGTCACCTGTGGTTGGCACCTCGGGCCTATCCATGGGGTCATCCGCCGCAGCACCCTCAGGGACAAAGTCACCTGTGGTTGGCACCGCCGGCTTGTCCATGGGGTCATCAGTAGCAGCACCCTCAGGGACAAAGTCACCTGTGGTGGGCACCTCCGATCCCGTGGTGTCCATGGTGGTGTCCTCCTTGACCGCCACCATCTCGCTGCCCTTGGCCAACAGCCTTTTCATGGCAGCTTCCATTTCCTGGAGTCGCAAGTCCATGCTGGTGTCATCCACCTCCAAAGTCGTGAAGGAAGCCAATGCCGAATTGGCCGACTCATCCTCGTGGGCATGGACATTGTGGGCCAAGGTAGCACGAGCCAAAGCAACTTCGTCGTCCGGCTTTTCCCATTCCTGATCACTGTCCCCTGTGTCGCGAGGGGGGATCAAACTCTCAACCGTCTCCATGCTGGAGGCCAGGACGTCATCGACATTAGCAACGGGGGTGAGTGCCATGGTCGACAGTCGCAAGGGAGAAAGCGGGAGCGGGTTTCAAATTTTGAAGGACCCACGGTCCACGATCTTGGGCCAAAATGGCAGAGCCATTTTGGCAGACGTCTCCTGACATAAGTCTTGCAAGTCGGCAAGCTTTGTTGCAAGTAACTAGTAAGCCCTGACACTGACAGATCAGCTCGGGTCCGTAAGATTCTTGATCTTCGACTGGGACTTGGTGTCTAGATCCTGCACATTGGCTTGAAGTTGTTGTGTGAGTCATCATGTGCTCGAGCGCCCGGACTGAGGAGCCTTAATCGCAGCTCTGAAGACCTCCACCCCTGCTTGGCCTTCTGGCCTCGTTGGTACAACAGAACTGCGCAGAGGCAAGCCATCGATGGACCAAGCCGTCGCTGAGATCCCGACAGGTCGTGTGGAAGAATCCTGCTGAGCAGAACTTGAATCTGATACAGGGGCATGATCACAAATCGGCAGCTGCAACTGGGCCGCCGGACCCTTCCCGCTTGCGCTTGGCATTGGTGTTCATCACATTCAGCGCATCGATAAGTGTTCCGAGGGTGATGATTGTCCCATACGCTGGGTCTAGGGGTGTCTCAGGGAGACATCTGCTTGCCATTTCTGCTCCTCCCTGACTTCACTACAAGTAGTCATGTTTTCTTCCTCATTGGGGGAGTCGGAGCTGAGTAGCTTCGCTGTGCCTCTTTCTGGTTGGCTCATAGCGGACAAAACTAACAACAGCTGCGGAGAGCTCCCAGGCAGTCACCTGTGCCGTCTACGAAGCGGCCCGGACTGCGATCTGTGAAGCAACCGATTTTTGCAGAAAGCTTCAGAAAGCCATAGATGATCCTCGTGTGAGACGTGTGCCGGCGGTATGTCTTTGACCACCACAGCAGCCATGTATTGCTCGGCCAGGGTCTTTAAGTGGTCTCTGCTTCAGACGGCTTGCCACACGACTAGAATGATTGAACGCACATTTCTAGTGGAGCAACACAGGCCACTGGCGTCGATGAGAGTCATTTGCTGAGTTTGCACCCGTCTGCACCCGTCTGCACAGAGCAGAGCTGCAATTAAAGAGAGTTCCCCAGGATGAAAAAATCCGCTAAGCTCCTTCAGGCTCGCTGCCCGAGGCCGCGCCGCCGCGGTGCGAAGGCGAAGTCGGCCATCTGAGCAGCGCAGATCGCTCAGGGCAACTTACTGGCAACCCCAAATTTGGAGTCTCCTGGCCTCCTGTGAAATTGTCAGTGCAAGGTCCAACTCCCACAAAACGTAGGCTTCGGAGCCAGGAGAAAGACAATCGCAATGCCCAATTCTAAACCGCCAGGCTTCCAGAAATCTCGCCGTTCTGGAAGCTGCGCTACTGGGCCGGGCCATGGCGGGCCGGATCGTACCCCCTAAACACCAAAACCCCCAAAACCCTTCGAAGTCAGCCTCGAAACAGCCTCCGTGCCGCATGGCCTCTGGTAACCCTGCTCCCGGGCCTTTTTTGACCGCGGCTGCACAGCACCTGACCCAGCAAGCGGAACATGAATGTATGTATATATATAGAGAGAGAGAGAGAGAGTATATAAAGTATAGAGTACCTAGTATATAGTATGGCTATTGGACTCGATGCACCACATGTTTTGTTCGGCATCTGCCATTCTTTCGGAGCCGGAAGCAATTTGAAAGCAAAACTTCGCAACGGGCACCGAGGTTAAAGCGCAAACTTGAAGCGCGCCGACCCAAGAAACCCACAGAGCTAACACAGTCATACTGCTGAAACCACATCAGCTTCCTGCATCCACGATTGATCTGCGCCAAAGCAATGCGGCTTCCCTCCCAGGCCAGCATTCTGCCGAACATCTTGGCTGGCCTTTCGCCAACGTGTCGACGGTGTCGAAGAACGTTCCCAGAGCTGGTCAGGACGAAGACATGAAGCACCAATGAGCTCAACTTCGCTAGTCTAGAAGACATGCCATGCTCAGAAAACTTCACTGTCTCGACACTCGTCACCAGGACTCTAGGACACAGGCTCACAACTGCCCCGATGAGGTCGCTGACCTGTCACCCAAGCACACCTCTACCGCGCAGCTCTCACGACATGTCTTCGGATGGCCTGAGCCGTTGCGAACTAAACGAGGATTTGTGCAACACATCGTCTGCTCCAAACCCGAGATCTAGCCATTCTCCTCGACCCATCTAGAAGGCCAGAGAGCAGAAGTTGCTGGCAAAAGTTTCGTGCACCCTCCACTACAAAAGTCCAATGCAAGCACCTCCCCGCCCTGTTGAATGTTCGAGAGAGCGAAACGGTTTCGCCTCAGTCCCTTGAAGAAGAACTTCACAAGCGGATCAGGCCTTGCACTTGTCGCCCGCGAGCCGGGATCGCCCCTCCTCGCTGAACTCGAACCTCCTGTGCGCGCTCGGCGGTCAAAGCAGCCCGTCCCGTGGTCAGTCTTGGACCCGCACGCGCCGCTGAGCGCCTCCGGACGCAAGGAGTGAAACAGTGGGGGACCTGGATCAGGGACGCTGTGACCGCACTGTCGTGCTGCGCTTCGTCGACGAAGTGGGCAGTGCTTGTTGCCAGTCCCCACATGCAGAAGCCGTCTCAAGTCCAAGGCATGGCTCTCCGCCAGGCACGGTGAGTGGATGGAAGCAGGATCGGATGACCTGCAGTCAGACTCAGACTCAGATTGTTTTGAGCCGTTTTGCATCTAGACTGGTTGGGAAGAAATGCCTGGAAGGGATGATCATCGTCGAAGCAGACCTTGCCCCGGAAGTCCGAGGCATCCTGGCTCTGTGGCGAAAAGCGAGTCGGAAGGATCCCAAACAGAAAGGCACAGCCCATGGTATCCATGGTCCTATGATCCTATGGCCTCCGGGATCTGGTTCAGATCGGTGGTCATCCTGGGCCAATGGGATGCTCCGGGCTCGACGCGAGCTCTCCTCCAAGGCTCCGGGCTTCAACTTCCATTCTGAAGTGGGGCCTTCGGAGCCTTCAGCCTGAACAGGGAGTGCCAGGACCGGGGCTCCCTCCCCCGTATGACCTGTAAGCAGAATCCGGAGCCGGCCTGCAAAAATAAGTAAACACTCCCAGCGCAGAGCAGCACGTGCTCGCCTCGCAGCTGTGTCGTTTCCATGCAAGCAACGCACTCAAGCGGTGTACAGATGTGTACAGCCGCCTCGGCAAACCGAAGTGCTCCACACAACCCCGCCTTTACCTGTCAGCGTGACCTCGACTGCTTCAGCCCCGGCACTCGGCGACTGGAGCCTTGACAGAACCCCGTCGGGTTCGCTTCCACCCGCTGGCATGTGTTTTATTTCACGGCATTTCACGGCTCGGGCGACGACGTGCGACGGCCGGGCTTCGCGAAGACTTCCTGGCACTCCCAGAGAAGACTCTGCGAAACCTTCTCGACACCAAGTTCACCATACATGGCACCACTGTCCCGACAAGCCGACTCTGCAGCAATGTCCGCGGTTCTCGAGACATGCTAATCACCAAGACAAGCGCAACTAATTGTGGCAGGTGGACGACAAGTCCGTTTTCGTCACTCTTGCCGATGCACTGCCCATCCAGGTAGACTGGCACATCCTGTCATCAACTCATGTCTCATCTGGCTATTCTCTGCCAATGCTCCGGCATCGCCGCCTTCATTGGCTCTCTGCAGCACGCAGACTGCGTGCTGACACCTCATCGTTCAATCGCTCCACAACAACTTTGTAGTCAGCCTGTCCGCCATGCGGGAGAATCCCTCGTTACGACTGCTTCGGAAAATTCTTGATCGCTCTACGATGCGCAGACACGTGCAAACCATCGAGTAACCAGCAGCGCGACACAACAAGGCACGAGCAAAAAGGCTACCGCAAACTTACACAACGGGTCAACAGGGCGCCGGGCGCAGCTTGACAGTCGGCACGCAGCAGGGGGTGGGGATCCGTTGAGGTGGCACCTGTACAGCAACTTGATCGTCATCAAGTGGAAACCTGCGGGGACGAAACATGCAGCATGCACAGTCTGAGCCGCAGGCCAGCAAAAGACCCTCTTTCGAAGCCTGCATGAGGGCTCAAGCGTCGATGTCAGGTGCCACTCCATGGGAAAGCAATCTCGCCCGACCAAGCACAATGAACCTCTATGTCGAGCAATTGCCAGGTTGCTGTCCAGACGGTGCTCAGGGGAGACTGCTACAATGCTACCGCTGCTACTGTGCCTGAAGGTAGCTCGAAGGGCACAACACTGCCAGCCAGCAGGCGCCCACCTGCGATGATTGGGGGATGCTTACATTTCTTTGAGTTGCAGAAGCTGCAACAGCTGAGCTGCTGTGAGCAGCTGCAGCTCTGCAGAGCTGCACCTACAGCCACCGAGGCTGCCTTCACCAGTCCCAGTGGCCCCTACTCTCAGGGATCCGGTCAGAGTCTCAAGTGCTGCAATCATAGAAAGTGGTACATGCCGTGCATAGATTCGATGCTTCGATGCAAGCCCGGAAGGACAACAACTGCAAACAGGTCAAGCAAAAAATAAGCTTGAGGCTTCGCAAGCCTTGGCATCTGGTGTTTTGGCTGCCGTCCGGCCTTTGCGGAGAAACCATGCCAGGGCGGCCCAGAGACATTGCTTGAGGATGTTTGGGGACAAGCCCTCTGCAACATCACACCTCTTGCACAGAGATCAACTCCCAAGAGAATCCCAAAGCCCTGCGAAACCAAAGACACAGATCTGCTGGCCCTCGCTGTGGACGCGACTGGCGAGGCTCAGCGACCTGGACGGATGTGAGAGCGTGGCCAGTTTCAGGGAGGGTTGCCTCTGAGGTCGTCATTGTTCCTCGTGTTTCACGGCTTCACAAGGGGCTCACCAGCACAAACAAGAAAAAGTGTACGGTACCAGGCCCCAGACAGATCTGCCTTCTCGACCGAAAGGAGCTCGTTCCACCTCGGCCCAAGTCAACCGAATCATTGCCTTATCCTGGTCTTGCTTGCCGCACGTGGCATGTGCGTGCACATGACAAGGCTCCTGCTCAGCTTCTTCCAGCTTCACGAAGGCCACTTCAGAGGACTGGCTCTGCCCTGCAAGCGAAAATTGGCTCACGCCATTGTCAGTGTGGAACATCTTCCTTTCTGCAGCTAAGGTTGGTCAGCCGTATGGGATCAGAAACAGACAGAGATTGCTGTGTCAGTAGCCATGCAGTGAACAGGAAATGCGTCCAAGGTGAAGACTGCATGTACCGTGACTGAAATCGAAGCCAAAGCCACAACTAGAAGTCTAAAGCCATCTGGCTAGCCTCCTGACATCCCAATGTGCAGCAGTTCATGCCATACCTCAGCATCGGCTGTGGCTTGCACTGCACAAACGGACGCTCTTTGCGGAAGCAAGGCGAAAACGGCCAGAGATGCTTACAGTAATCCCAAGTGACGGACACGGATGAGTCCATCTGCCTGACACTGAAAAGTGCACTGAGCCAGGCAAGGCCCAGGTCGGCTTCTGCCCAAAGACTGCCCCCCACGGCATCCCAGGACCTTCTCCAAGTAAATGCCACCTGAGCCTGACGCATTGCGAGCTTTTAGGCTTCGACACTGGCCCAAACGAGGTAATCATGCAGCATCACGAGACAGTGCAAAGAGCCTTCCGTAACATGATCTGATGCAGATATGAATGATACTAGCTATGACGTAATGAGAGGTTGATAAAGATCATAGCGGTAAGACACGAGAGCGGCATTCATCCCCCGACCTTGTGAAGCTTGCAGCGACTGGTATCCTGGCACCTTCTCGTTCAGAAGAACCTGGCAATGTACGGTGAATATGCCCGAACCCTGAAGGCTCCAAAGGCGCAATACAGTAGATGGCATGATGTCCCGAAGCTGGGTAGGTGCTGGTTATCACCGGGTCGGGTGCTGATTGAAACAACCTGGCCGTCGAGTGCATCCCAACTACTTGTAAGACATCCACTCATGCATCCATCTCGTGTCTGGTTGCACAGGATACAACGGCTTCGACGCCACGCAAAGCCGCACAGCTTGCTCAGCCCCGCGCTACACTCGCATGCCGACGCCGGAAGAAGAGGGCAAGCTGATCTTCCTACAAGCAACTCTGCGACGTCAACACGAGCACCGGTCTCTCGAGAGAAGCAGACCTCTGGACTGCCAGTCGCCGTAGAGAGGGGGGAAGTCTCCTCAGCCAAGGAGGAGGGACATGCGTTCGATGCACGAGACTGTTAGCCCAGACCAGCGTACCTCCAGAGCCCTCTCTTCGGCAAGGTGAACCTCATCTTGCGGCGACTTCCGAATTCGCACGGAAGACTTGTTGCAAACACATCGAATCAGTTTCGCAGCTTCAGGTGCTTTCACGCTTGAGTTCAGCACACCCTCCCATGTTTGTCGGAGTTGCGGGCTTTGGGCTTTGAAGCTTAGCCTACGTTGCCGTGCGTCAGCAGTGGCCCTTGTGGCTTCTCTCCGGGCTTTCGTTCAACCCAACTCACGGCTCACGGGCTGGGTCTCGCACCAGGGCAGTCGGACAAGTCGCCGCATGCGGCGAAGACAGTAACGTCGCGGCAGCCACAGGCACTGCGCAGGAGGCGGTTCATACAGGACAACTTGCCGAACCCTTCATTTGGTCTTGTGTGGCTCGAGAGGCTTCTAGCCACCAAGCTCTTGCTTCATGCTGTCACAGATCATGCCAGAAGCGTGCCTGAGCTCGTGAGTAGAACGTGCACCACGTTCCAGCCTTTGTGTTGCAGCACTGCTCGCTGGTGATAAGGCAAGCAGCAGTATTTCGCAGAGCATGCTCAGGTCACCTGGCACCGCCCATTGCATTACACACCAAGTTGGTACCAAAGGCCGCGGCGCTTCGCCTGATCACAAACTACCACATCTACGACATGAACGACAGGAGCTCCATCGAAGCGACACCTCGGCTGCGCGGAGGAGTAGCGGCTGAGGACGCCCTCCAAGGCCTTCAAGTTTGAGGCACGAAAGGACCCCCAAGAACAGGTGGCAGAGAAGCAGCTGGTGAGGATTTCAATCGAAAGCTCTGCCTCCCAGCAAGTCCGGCAGGCGGAGAGGGCCCGTGCAGCCTTCACGCTCACTCCGAGATGGCTACGAATTACGAACAAATGCGGGCGAGGCGAGCGTAGCCGATAAAAGGCATGACTTGTGTTGCATCCGAGCCTTTCTCTCGATGCTTGTCTGATGCCTGGGCTAATGCTAACAACGGACGAGGTGACCATCTTGCCAACTGCAGCAAAACTTCTAAGGTGAATACCCACTGCAACCTCGCTGCCGGATGAAGTTTTGTCATTTCATGACAAGCACCACATGCGGCAGATATCCAACAGCCTTCATCTACAGTTGCTGTGATCATCGTGAGTCCGAGCTCGCGGCAGACCCTCTAGAACCCTGGGTCCATCCTGCAAGTGCAGGTCAGAGCTGCAACACCATCTACCCAAAGGCAACTGGTGAAGACATCCGAGCAAACCCCGGCCATGAGCAGGTCTCTGCCGCACTGCTCACAAAACAACTGCTCATCCCGGATCTGTAAAGAGTCCGACAATGATGAACGCCTACATGAATCAGCACTGGGAAGACTGTTTGGCACCGTCGCAGTTTACATACACCAAAACCTGTAACTGCCACATAGGTGGAAATCCACTGCTGTGGCCCACCTGATTTGCTAACTCTCAGGCAGTCCTTGCTGGCTGCTGCTAGCTCGAGGATTGGTGTTGGGCCCTGCGTGCCTGCTCAAATGCGACTCATTCAGCTCCTCCGGCTTTCCTCACACTAATGGACAGCACTTTGCGGACGGGCCTAGCGCCTGGCGCCAATCTTTGTGCCATTGCCTTTGGCAGGGCACCTCGGCAGGGATATGTGTGGGAGCCCAGCTGGACGGGGCCTGTGGCATCGGTGCGCATGCATCACTGTCCTTGGGCCCCAAGCCGATGGGCCACAAACCTGGCTAAACTCGCGGCTGAGGTCTGGCAGGGGCACGCCTTGGCAGGTGGGCTCTGGATACTCCTGAGACATGGACACAGCTCGGCAATCAATAAGGCACTGGCCATTTTCGACGAGCACCTGTGCAAAGACACTCTGAAATCGCAAACCGTTGGAAGACATCCGGCATGTCCTGGTGTTTCCCACGAAGATTCGAGATCAATGCACATCATTTAAGAGATGTCAGTATGTGGGAATGCCTCAACCAGCTCCCACTGACCTCGGCGACGCAACGTTCCGTTCACGTGAATGCTGGCACTGACTATGCTGCCATTGACTTTGACTACAAGGACACGAAGTATCCGTTTTGTACATAGCCAGACTCCAAAAGCCAAAAAAAAAACTAGCAAGGGAATTCACTCTGCTGTCTGACAAAAGATTGGGTTTGCAAGTTTCCTCAGGTCTCCGGCCAGCTTTTGCGCACTGGGAGATCAAGGTCTCACCAAGCCTGGCCATCAGAACATCTACACGTATGCATGTCAGCACAGGTACATGTGTACATGTATACATACATACATACATACATACATAGATACATACATACATAGATGCATGCATGCATGCATACATACATACAAAAAACACACATGCAATGTGTGTATATATATATATATATGGTAATCTCCCGAGTGACCCACATTTCCTGGATGTATGAATTTTTGTATGTAATTTGTGCATGTAGGTATGTAGGTAGGTATGTATGTGTGTGTGTATGTATGTATACACATGAGGAGAAAAAGGCGAAGAACAAGTGACAAATGAGGTCGCCGCCATCGTTGTGCCCGTGCAACGCTTTCCCGCTGCGCAGCGGTCTCGGTCAAAGAGACTCGTCTCTGTTTAGACTAGACTTCTCTTTAGCATCTTCCCCGTCAGCTGCCTAGTAAGAGCTCAGGGCTTAAACCATGCTCTGGATCACAACGGGTTGCCGGCCCAGCATTTCATCAAAGGTCGTAGAAGCACCTGCATGCCGTGAATCTGTCTCACAGGGAGGGCAAATCTGTCGACTCAATCGCCTGTCCCAAAACGCCACTGCCTTCGTGACGTCTCCAAGAAGCGGATATGCCAGGACCTTAGCTCCCCACTTCTCCCAGCGCAGCACGCAATTCCATTCGACCCTGCAAGGAACTGCCGTTCGAACGAAGTCTACATGTGCAGGACCCTTGTGCATGCTCTTCATGGGTACCTTATAGTACTTCAGTTGCTTCAGCTAGGTTCCTGGCGTGAAACCAGGTTCCCGACACCGGTGCCGTGGGCCTGAAGGCAGCACCCATCTGCGTTACAGGCGCCACGGGACCTGGGGCCCTTGCGGCACCTGTACTTGACACAAGGTGCTGAGCTGCTGACACATGCGAGGTAAACCACTCGCTCTGCTCCCCCTGAATCCGCTAAAGGCTGCAACAGCACGAGGATACTCTTTGCTGAAACTGTGCTGCCCGAGTCGAAGCATCCCTCTACATGGCTTGCCTCCTGCGCCGTTTCTAGGCGCCTCTCAGCCTGAGATGTGATCTGATCACAGGGGGGATGGTCGCCCCCACGTACCAGCTTCCCTTTGCCCCCGGCCAAGAGCTGTCGAATTGCCAACTGGGCCTCGTCGCTCAGCTGTAAGCGCCTGGGACACCAGGAGCTCAAGCAACCCTGGCAACCCGGTATGCCGCGGCTTCTTTGCTTTTCGTCTTTAGCCTTGCTGATTGAGCCCTTTTTGCACTGTTCTCGCTGCCATGCTGGGTTTGGCTTCGGGATAGGCAAGTGTTTCCATTTGAGTGAAACAGCGCTGGAGCACAAAGACAAACCTGTAGATCCACACTAGCTACACTTCGTCGTAGATCCTGATGACACCCAAAAAGATGGTGCTAGTAGAGCCCCATGCGAAGCGACAGCCTCAGCCGCTGCGGCCGCCGCCACTGGAACTGGGAGAGCTCCACGGTTTCACCCGGCACAAGGTGCTGGGCCCCTCAGCGCCAGGTTTCCCGAGCTTCATGCACCAGTCTGAGGTGTAGAGGGATCAGCAGCTGCAGTGACAAGGCCATGGCAGCCAGTCCTGGCCACAACCTGTCAGACACGAATCCAGGAGAACCTCCTGACCAGAGTCAGAAGCCGCACCTCCTTCGTGTGCCCCCAAGGCCGGCAGGCTCGGAGGCCATCGGCACCGATCTTCGGTGCAGCCTGCGGGTCACACTTCGGAAAGGCCATGCCGCAGCCACGGAAGCGACGCTTACCGCTTCGTTGTCTACGACTCCTCGTTATGTCTAGATTCTAGATGAACTGTAAGGTTGAATTGCAGCTGCCAGACGGCAGGGCACAATACTGCCACTAGTACAATCAACCCACGAGCGCTTTATTTCCAAACATCTCTGTGAGGCGCCTTCTTCACCAAGCGGCCTCTGCGGTGCTTGCCATATTGGCCGTCCCGCATCCACACCTTGGTCTCTATCAGGAATGGTCGCTTCCTGCACACCGAACTCAACGAGCGTTGGGCGCACAAGGCCAGCGGCGAGAAAGCCAAGTTCATTTTCAAAACCGTGGAGGCAGGGACGGTGTGACCTCCTACAGACCTATCCTACCAGCTAGACTGCAGGGCATGAAGCACGACCTGCCTAACTTGTACTGGAACTGCACGCAACTTGGCGATTGTCCTCACTTTGGCAGGACCATTGCCATCAATTGCCAAGCATATCCAAGCAGGAACCAAGCTTGTGTCGATTCCTCATGAAACTACCTTCCGAACTACCTTCAGCAGATTTGCACTAACTTCTGAGTGCTTGCAGCACTCATTGTGCCCAAGTCTACCTACTAAACTTCTGGCTGCCGGCCTCATCCTGTGCAGGTCAAGCAACCCGACAAAGAGGCTGACCGACACATGTACGATGATATGTCAACGCTGAGCCAGACAAGGCTCCTCGTGCCCAGGCACAAGCTACAAAATGTGCAGGTGTCAGGGTGGTCATGACGCTGAAAGCAGGCTTTGGATTTCGAAAAGCCCTTGACATGCATGACAACCCAGAGACCTTGGAAGACAGTGTCTGCGGTCTAGGGATGTGGCACTTGCTGACGCCACAAGGGAAGGAGGGCAGGACGCTCTTTGCAGTTTGCACTCTTTCGGCTACATGAACAGACCGCTCTGATGATGGCGCTTGCTCCTTCCCTCCCCTTTACAATGACGTGTCAGCAAGCCGGAACACTCAGACTGAAACAAGCTAGCCGGGCAGATCACGTGAGGGACAGAGGAGTCTGGCACGGTTAAAAGCACACGATGCCGACAGAGACCCTCCGACCTCAGACGAAGACCTGAGCCGCACGGACCATGACTGTGCAACGATGGCTGCAGATTGCTCGGAATCGGCTCTGAGGGCATTAAAACACCTTTGGGCCTAGCATCAGGACGCTGGGCTTAGCGGCTTAGCATGAGGACACGGGCTCGACGCTTGCTCATGGCGAAAGGCCAATCCTTGCCAGGCAGCGGGATCCAAGAACCTGCGCAGAGGGTGGCGGCCTGCCAAAGTCAACACCTCAACCAGGCGGGCCACGGCCACGGCCGACGCTCTGCACTTCCGTTTAAGCGCAATCGTGACATGCTGCGAAGTCTCGAAGACGACATCACCAAAAAAAGCATCGAAAGCTGGCAAAGCTCAGGCACGATCAAGCCAATCAGGTAGATCGAGACGCACACGCCAGCCCAGTCTCCGGCAATGGCGGCAAATCCCATCAGGCAGAATATCTTCAAGCCTCGGTGTCCAAAACCGCTAGAGGAACACTGGTACTGCATGGCTGGGAATTCCAACTCAGCACCTAGCTGAAGAGCACACACACCATGGCCAGTCGGTGGTTCACCTCGAGTCGTCGACTGCTGGGCGATGTGACGTAGCCAGGCTTAGCCCAAGTTCCGGACCCGGACAAAGCGGTGGCTCCTTTGCAACCGGCATGCAAGATACTCCGCACGGATCCTGGGCGGTTTGGTAGGCAAGTTCGATTGCACATGACACCGTATATACTGGAACGTGCTGAGTGATGTGTGTCTTCACGCTCATACATGCTGCTGACATCCGGGACTTATTGCATCGAACATAGACACCCTCGAAGACGGATGAAACAACGACATAATGCTGCCCCAGCACAGGAAGACGATGGCCAGAAAAGTCAGCAGCCCGTGTGACAAACCAAGACACAACACCTGGCAGATGTCAAATAAGACTGCTAGAGTAGTGCTAATCCATACTGAGTAGACTTCCCAACATCGAACCAACACACACACACACACACACACATGGCACACGGAAGAGCTTTGCAACTCACCAGCCGCACGAATCGACGCTTCTGTGTGACAAGGTGGTACAAGACTCCGCTCGGCCTTGGGCGAGAAGCCCAGAAGCTCCTCGCAAGGCGGTTCCCGCTTCAGGACCGTCAGCCACATGCCAGAATGCCGAAATAGGCCAGGGCAGACATGCAGAGACATGCCTGCAAAAGCATCCAGCAAAGCTGAGTGTCTCGGCGCTGCCATGCCCCCCCGCTCCCCATCCCGCCCACCCGCTTCCCAGATCCTGGTAGTGCAGCTTTGAGTCCATCATGCTAAGCACGGTTCCCATGGTGTTCGTGACTGCCATATCCTGAGATTCCACACACCCAAATGCTGTAACTCCTGTCAGACCTGGGGTCTCTTCAGGCTTGTGAGACCGACGAACTGCTGTTTGAACACTTGCCTTCAAGGGGACTCCACTGTAGCAAGCCCTGAGCACTCGTTGAGGGCTAAGGCAGTCCCCAGACCTCAAAAGCCATGGCAGCCAAGATTCAAGCACCACCACCTGGCGCGATCAGAAACTTCTCTCTTCTCGGTGGCAGCTCTCTTGTTATCATGACTCATACCGCTTGTTCCCTATCACTGCTGCGCCATCGACTTGCCATGCTTCGTTTACCCTTCGTCAAGGCATCGGACTGGCATCGGTCTCCGCATGACACCCGAAGCCCAAATGCAGCCCGCGAGCCAGCGCGCAGAACTCCATACACTTCCTGAGCCAACGTGACATCAAGAAAGTCACCATGGCATATTGGGCTCGGCCATTCGTTCGATCGTTCTTGCGTCGTGGTTCTTGCGTGCTCTGTCCTTCTGCCGTGCTTGATTTTTTCCGCTGTTTGTTTCTAGCAGTGCTTCTTGCTATCGTTCTTTCTGCATTCGTTCTGTTTGTTTGTCGTTTATGATGTCCTTCTTTCCTCCTCCCTTCCTTCGTTGTTTCTTGATTTATGCAATGCAGTCAAGTCTTTCACTTCTAAATTTCAACCAAAAAGCCTCAAACCTGCAGACTCACACCTTCACCTTCCAACAAGCCCTGAATCCTGTGCTTGCTGGCTCGGGTTCCGCCTCCCACAACACACTGTAGGTTAGTTTTCCAGCTCTGGCTCTTTAGTTGCTTTCCACCTAAGGCATGGCCTAAGGAACCTCAAGGAGTTGGTCAACGCCCCCAGCCACTACAGGCTCCCTTGCGCAGGCAGAACCCCTCTGCCTTGCTTCGGGTGGCGGAGGCCCAATCTCTTTTCTTCAGGACATGAAAGATTGGCAGTCTCTTCTTCCTAGCCTTTAAGGACCCGCAGTCTCTGCCTCTATCTCTGGCACAAGCTTCCGATGATGTGCCGCCGCCCTGCCGTTAGCGGCCAGCATCTGAAGCACTCCATCCAGCTCCTCCAGCAGCAAGCTCTAACTCTCAAGCACGGTTGCACTCTGTTTCCTTGCTAGCATCGAGAAACGTTGCCCGGGGCACATGTTCAGACCGTATACCTGCACATGCTCGAACAGCAAAGCCTAATGCCAAAAGCATCTAAAGAACTCTCCATCAGCTCCACGTGCCAAGCGGTCAAGTACGAGCAGAAGCCGTCTCCTCTGAGGTAGTACCATCTGCAAGCATGGCAGACTCGATCATGGCCTGGCGGCGATAGGAGCCTTGCCTGCTGCAAAAATACCATATGCAACTGAGGGGAGCAATGCCGCCGCCCCCCTGACTCCCAAGCCATGCGCATTCGTCTAACGGTCCGACACCTTGTCGTCGGGATTCGATGCTTCCGCCTCCGCCGTTTTAACCTGCGCTGCTGCTGGGAGAGAATTTCGTGCCGGCACGCGGGAACAGCATCGGTAATAACAGCTCAGCGGCAACTAGTCGCGGAGGGCCATGATGAAGTTATTCACAGACAAGAATAGCAAGGTGTGCAAAGTTGTCGTCATTGGTGCAAGATTCCTCATAAAATACTAGAAGAAAGGAAGCTCAAACTGGCTGAACCAACCAACGAGCATCCTGCATGTTAATTACTTCACATTCGCAACACAAGCGTTCGTTTGGCAGTGGCCGACCGCTTCATCAGCGATGGCGTGGTGATAGCTGCAACTGATCACTGCCAGATCTGCCGAAGGCCTTGTCGATCAATGCGTTCATCATGCCAACATTCCCGCAGCCCGAGCTGACGACCTTGACATAACGTCCCGCTAGGACCGCTAGCACTAGTCCTACTTAAAAGGCCTGCTGCATTCATCACTACCAAAACCACTTCCTCTTCTGCTGCTGCCGCTGCCATTGCCCACCTGCTCCTGCTCCTGCTCCTGCTACTACTACTGCTACTGCTACTGCTAGTGCTGCTGCTTACTACTTACTACTTACTACTTACTACTTACTACTTACTACTTACTACTTACTACTTACTACTTACTGATTTCTACTAACTACTAACTACTAACTACTTACTACTGCAGCTACTACTACTACTACTACTACTACTACTACTACTACTACTACTACTACTACTACTACTACTACTACTACTACTACTCCTGCTACTACTACTACTACTACATCAGAACTCTAATACGAAAACAACTCATGCTGCTGCTGCTGCTGCTGCTGCTGCTGCTGCTGCTGCCACTTAGCTTTTGCTTCTACCACTATACTATACATCCACACCATGCTCACAGCAGCCTCGTGCAGCTGAGCGGCCCCAGACTCATCAGCGATGAAGATCTCAAGTTCTTTTCCCTTTCCTGGAAACACATGGGGGTTCACATGAGCCCATGAAAACCTGGAGACACCACGAGAGTCTCTGCTGCTGCGCACGGGCAGTATCCCCTGCACATGTGTTGTCGGTCGAGCTTGTCATCTCCACACAGAACAACCTTCAGAGAGCGCATCAGCGCACGTGAAATGTCAAGCACTGACCACGGGTTCGTCCAGCCCAAAGCACTGTACACTGTACACTTGCCGGTCAGGCTTCTTCAGAAGCTGAGGCGCTCTGCGCTTCCCTCAAAATTTGCCCTTGCCCTTGCCCTTCCCTTTGCCTTTCTCACCTTTGCCACCACCAGAGCCATACTTTGGGCCCTTCGCTGCTGCTCGAGATACGCAACTGGCAATCCACTCGCCTGTGCTCGGAAAGCCGGGCTGAGCAGTGCCAATGCAACGGAAGTAGGCACCCCAATCACCTACGGACTCCTTCCGCTTGCGCCATTCTGACTGCAAGTGCTCCAAGCGTGCAGGCAGCTTGCAATTGGTCTCCTCCATGTCATTGAGGGTTTTGGCCACATCCCCAATGACGATGTCTACTACGGCCATCTGGAACATAAGAATCTCCCTCGAGACCTTGGTGGCCTGAAACACGGGTCCACCCTGGGGTTGGGTGCCAGAGCGCTGCCACCACATGACCCAGCGGAGCGAATTCTCATCTGCATACGTACTGAGAAAGACATCCCTCGCTGGGCAAGCTGGGTATCCTTGCATCACCGTGAACAGCACAAGCAAAGCTCCCAGATCTGGCGAGTGGTCCTTGTGTCGGAAGGATTCTTCCTTCACGAACCGCGTCAGGGTGGCGCCCACCTTGTTGCGGAGGCTGTCTCGAGTGTCTACCAGCCAGCGGAAGGTGCGCCAGAAGTTGCACAGCGCCTCGAATGTTGCAATCGCTGCACTTTTGTCTGCATCAGGCCTCATCATCTCCACGATCATCTGGTTGATGAGGCGCGGGAACACTTCCATGGCTGCTGCATCCTCGCTACCAGCCTCGAACACCTTCCTGCCAATCTGCAAGACTTGCTTGCTGAGCTCCTCACGCCACTGAACGCTCCCTGCCGCATGCGCCTCGTTGATCCACACTGGCAAGAAAAACTCGAAGGGTGACTTGTTGGTGTTCTGACGAAGGCCCCCGTCAAAGGCCTCCTTCGAGAGAAGTTCACCAGCCGTTCCCAGATTCTTTCGCTCTCGGCTGACGCCCACACCGAGCAAGGCCTCGGTGTAAAGCTTGCCTGTGCTCCAGCAGCAGATGTTCTTGTCAACCTTGGCCACTGCAGATTCTGCTTCACTCGCCGGCCGAGAGCCAGAGGACGTGGATGCTACATCAGACAGTAGCTCCAGGAAGATGTCAAGTTGCTCCTCCTTTTCTGCCAGCCCGACCCGGCGAGCGAAACTACCGATGCGCTCGGCCAAAGAATCGTCCCCACGGCAGATTCGGCGCAGTTGCTGCTCCACCTGCTGCTTGCGACGCAGTTCGTGGATCTCATCCTCATCAAGGATGGGCAAGACTGCCTTGGGATTCTGCTCACAGAAACGGACTGCCGACTGGTACGTCTTGTCCCGCTCCTGCTGTGTCATCTGTTCCCCCAGATCACAAAGAACAGACTGCAGCTGAATCAGGAGGGTTGTGACTGTGTAGGCAGGGCTCCAGCCACTGCCAACAGTGCTCCTCCACTCTGTGTGAACGTGGCCAAAATTGCCAAGGACGTCTAAGCAAATCACGAGCTTCCCCTTAAGCCGTCCGTCTTGCTGCACGTACGAGGCGCCGCCGCGATATTGAAAATCGAAAGAGAAGCCGATATTGGGTGCACTCAGCGGATAGTCACAGGGAAAGTCGATCAAAAAGTGGAGCGGGACTGTGACACAGCCAAGGTGTGTCACTTGCATCTGAGTCCCAATTACACCATCCCACAGGCTCAGGTCAGCATCCGAGCAGGGTGCTGCTGCCGCCAAAGGAATGGGCTCTGCTTGGAGGCCCTTGAGGTCGGCCAGGATCCGTCGGCGGGCGGCTTGGCTCAGTGCAGTCGCGGAGGGCATGGCGATTTGGCGTGAACAAGTGGAGATTCTTACCAACTACTTGAGCATGGAAGGGTGCTGTGGCCAGGACAGCTCCTGCGGAGATCTCCCCAAACTCAAACCGGCCCGCGGCCCTGGAGAGCTCTCAGCGGCTGTGCTTTGAAAGAACTCGCGGCCGAGCGTCGTTCCGGGATTAAGCGCGCCACGGAGAAGAGCTCGAAGCAGCACCAAATCCTTGCAGAACGTAGCTCTGCGAGCACAAAAACAAGGACAAAGGACAAGAAGCACCCCAAAGAAATGAACTTGCGTGCACTTCCTATTGGAAAAAAAGAAAACAGCAGAACTGCAGAACAAAGATAACTTTGCCGAAAGCCAGAGTTTTGGATAATTGCCGTACTTTCTAATTGGTGAATGGGCAACCTGGTGTAGATGATCCCGCGGTCGTCCAGCACAGCCACGACATCGTTGACAGCATCCTAAATCCGCGTGAGCTCGACAAGTGACACCCCCACGTGGGTTCTGAATCCGACTGACTAGGAAGGAGGAATGGGATGGCTTTCAAGCTGCCTGAAGGTCAATTGTCAACTCTCGGTCTTGACATGTCGTGAGCCACTAAAAGCTGGCATTTCGCCGAAACGTCCACATTACTGTCGTCGAGCATCCAGAGCAGTCGCAAAAGCGCTTGTCATGACGGCTGTCCGCGGCGTCACATCGTTACTAGCAGGGGTCCAGCTCATACCACGGAAGACTCACAGAACTCAAGGTACAGCTGCTACAGCAACAGAAGGTATCAGCACGGTGTCCCTGCGTGAGCAACAAAGCTGCTGCATGAACAAAGTGAGAGAAACCAAGCCCTTGTGTGGCCACGAAGAGCCTGAAGTCACCAAGGGCATGCTCGATGGCGTACTGATTGTTGGCAAACGCGCAGATCCTCACAGCAGCTGGGACCCGCTTGATCTCCCTTCTCGAGTCCCAAACCACTGGGCAGAAACTCAAAGAGCCAAGCTTAGGACCAGCGAAGCGCTGTCCAGTCCGAAGCCAAGACACCAGAAGGCCCAAGTCTTCGGATTGCGATGCGGAGTGGTGCAAACTGTCCACGGAAGTCGCCGGCTGCGTGCTTCCTGAACGCAGCTCGCAAGGTCAGGGGCAAACTCTACAAAGCACGCTACGTGTTTCACCATGACAGTTCGAAATTATCCTATATACTCATCGCATTGTGCTGCCTTGCAGCTTCAGCTTCGCAATATCCCCCAAAGTGTCAACAGATGTCCAACTCAAGGCGAGCAACCGCAAAGCATGTGAGCGTGCGCACGAACTTCGGGAACTCCTGCTTTGTCGGCTGAAGGTCGTATGCGACTGCACAATACTGCATACAGCAAAGTCAAGTTTCGCGATTCGATAGCCAGGACTGCAACCCGAAGTCCTCACCCCACCAGTGAGACACGAAGGTATCAGGCCGGACGCCTTCCATCTCCTCGCCTCGCAGATGCTACACGTCGTCCCCAAGCAACGACGTCTACTGAGTCTGCTTTCGATTGCAGAGACCTACTATGGCCATGACCACCGCAACGGTTACCCGAAGTAGGCAGCACACTGCAACAAGGCAGCAATTGTATTGCGCAGCGGAAACTGGCTCGAAAAATTTACGATACTTTGTTTGTCGAGATGCCTTCGGGTCCGCGCCGCAGAAGCTCCACATAGCTCACCCGCAGCTGCGCACAGATGGGCTTCACCCTCGGAAGTGGGCCAGCACGAGCCAGCTGGGAGTTTCCGAAAATAGGGGACCCTAATGTAGTACCCTGATTAGTAGGATCCTTATTATAAGGATCCCAAAATCAGGTACTCCTAATTTTCGGAAACCCCCAACTTACTTGCAATCACCAAGGAGGAATCACATGCTGGCAGGTCGCATGTGTTCAACAACCTCATAGAGGTTCCGCTCCTCCCATCGTCCTTCGCTCAGGAACGTTTGGGATGCACGCATACTTGGGGCGGCAGACAAATTCGGAAAAAAGTTCGAGAAGAGCCAGGACCAAAATAGAAGTTCAACCAAAAAGCCATTTCGGAAAAAATGAAAGAAACAACCTCAGAAGTGCCCCAAACCCTAGGCCAAAAAAACCTAAACCCTGAACTTGCCCTAAACCCTAAACCGCACTCAGGTCTTTTCCTTTTTATCGGTATTTACTGTGCTTCGCAACGCTAGAAAGCCCCAAAAGCAGTCTTCTTCCAAGACACGCTTCTACAAAAACCGAGACCAAATTGAGATTCTTTCGCACAAAACGCTATTCGGAGTTATTGTTCGAGCACTTGAAAATATGTTTCGATGCGAACATGAAGACGTCGGAGGGCTTCAAAGGCAGGGCACTTGATGCACGAAGTAAGATTGATGTCGGTATTTCCCGTGATTCTTACGGTACGATGTAGGATACATTCGAGTTGGACGTTGTCACGGTTCGGGCATGGATGCCCTGAAGCGACGGATGAGGTCTAGGTGGAAGTTCCGTGGCAACAGATGGGGTTTGGATGGACATTATCACTGTTCGGGCATGGATGCTCTGTGGTAATAGATGAGGTCTGAGTGGACGTCAATGAGGTTGGCCCATGGATGCTCTGCGGCAACAGGTGGGGTCTGCGTGGCGGAGGTTTGGGTAAACGTTAATATGGTTGGCATGGATGCTCTGTGGCAATGGATCAGGTCTGAGTGTGGTTGGCCTAGGGATGCACTGGGTGGACGTTATCACGGTTCGGGCGGGGATGCTCTTTGGCAGCGGATGAGGTGAGGTCTGGGTGGACGTCATCACGGTTCGGTCTTGGTGGGCATTAATACGGTCTCGGTGTACGTCGACGGTCGAATCTGAAGCATAGTTGCACACCCCACATTGTGGACAGGGCCCGAGGCCTCGAGCCGACAATGCCAGAGGACCCTCCGAACTTGGACCTCTGCCTCTGCAACCCAAAAACCTCGAAACACGAGGTACGCCGAACCTCCCCGGTGCGGCATGACGTTGGGTTTGAAGGCCGAACCGCGAACATACTCTCCGCTTTTTGTATCGCATTTCTGAATACGCCGGCTGGTTTTCCGAATCGACCCACTGCTTTTCGGCATTTGTTGTCCTGAATCTTGTGGTCGTTTTCGGAAAAAGGCTACTCCTGGGAAGAATGAAGAAGTTACCAAGGCTGCTGCTTGGGGTATAGAGTCGCTTACAGCTGTTTTGCTAGGCCGAGTCGGCATGCTGCGACACTTCTCGGACAGGCACAGGATGCATGACAGGCCCTAACTTTAGTGTTCGCGATTGCCGCTAGTTGGAAAAGAGCTGTGTTACAGTCTCACAAATAGCTGCAGATGCAGTACTGGTGCGACTTGCAACACTACTGTGATACAAGAGCCAGTTGGACCTGAGATTCAGCCCACCCACGTTCATCAGAGAGGTCATGACAAATAAAGTGGACAGTGAGAGTGAACCAACCTTCTGTTCATCCGGCCACCCTGTGGCTCCAAAAAGCATGATGCTATGGCCTTTGACTGCATTATACTGCATCCGTGCCTGGTCCGCCCTCGGCACCACAGTGGCTGCAGCGGTGGTTTTCTGGCTTGAACCGATTGAAGCACATGCGCCAAGCCCGTTTCTCTTCAGCCACTTTCCGCTCGATGCCCGCGAAGACCCTCGGCAAGATCAGATTACGCAACAGGAGAATCAGCGCCTTAGCCGCCGCAGGTCTTGCACTGAGCATGCGGCGCGCCGATCTGCTCCACCACCTCTTCGGCAAAGTTGTCATCGGTTGTGCCATCGTCTTCTTCTTCTTCCTGCGTCCGCGTTCCGGCTTCCTGCGTCGGCCTCGGTCGGAGTGGAACGGATTCAACTGGGCCTTCTGTGTGAACAAGGGCCCCGGCTCAGGTTCGACGCATTCCTCACAGCAGCAGGACCTACACGAGCCAAGCGGTCCATCTCGCAAGAGGTATAATGAGATGGATGCATGCCGCCACAATTCAATCTTAAGTGCGACTATGCAGCTTGTGGCAGATCCCGCATCTCCACCTGGCAATCGTGGCTGAGCTGCCGACACTCAAGGATTAGGTGTACCCTCATCAAGATTTTTAAGAGTCTGGAGTCAACGATCTTACTGCCTCTCGAAATTGAAGCTTTCGTTCCTTTAGGCGACCGGGCCGTGGCCTCTGCGCTTCCAGCCAGGTGGACTCGGGGTCATAGAAGTCCCACAGCTCTTGCACGGTTATGCCCCTGTGACCTCGGCTCAGAATACTAGACTAGCTCGAGTACTTTCGAAAACTACATCGCCGCAAGCAAAAGGAAAGGCTCCACGCATGATGATGATGATGATGATGACGATGACGATGATGCCCGTGGAGCAGGAGCAGCAGTAGTCGTTTTCATCGTCGACGTCGTCGTCGTGGTCGCGGTCGTCTTCGTCGTCGCGGTGGTCGTCGTCTTAGTGCAGCATACGAGTAGGAGCAGGACTGGGAGGAGGAGGAGGAGGAGGAGGAGGAGGAGGGCAGCAGCAGCAGCATTAGGGCTAGGGGTAATAGTGGCATCTTCATCGTCGTCGCCGCAGTCGAAGTCATGGTCATCGTGTCCAACATCGTGGTCAACATCGCTGTCAACGCCGTGGTCGACGTCGTGGTACAACTCGTACGTCCCCAGAAATCCTCCTCCTCATCCGCCTCCTCCTCGCCCTCGTCCTCTTCGTCATCGCCCTCGTCGCCGTCGTCGTCTTATGACTCATGTATAACAGCAGGGAAGCTGAAGTAATAAATATGGGAGCGGTTTCCCCTCTTGCCATGCGACTCTCCGGCAAGAGCCCCCAGCTTTGGGCCTCGCAGGGAACCAGAGGCAAGACTCTGCTCGGACGGCACAAGACACTTCGGCTTGGAAGCTGCCTTGGAGCGGATTTGCGGGCGCTGCCAGGCCACGGTTTCGGCTTCGCTTTCCGACTGGGGCACCACCTCGGGGGAAGGCAGTTTGATGGTGAATGGACAGACTAACTCTGGGCACTTTGAGCTCAGCCATGCCCAAAACAAAGCTGCCTCGGGCCCAGCCGAGGCCTTTGTTTCAGTGCCTTCACATTGAGGGACAACTCCAAGACTCGTGCTGCCAAGGATCGCTGGTGTCAATCCCTTCCAAATCCACGTCTACCGTCGAGTCCTCTGATAAGCTTTGCCTTGGAATGGTTTGCCAGAGTTACCGGGCGACTCGGAAAGGAGAGAGTAGAGTGAGCTCAACAGGCCGAGTCGGACAGCATGTGTCGCAGACCCCGCCGCGCGTATAGCTATCTTGGAAGAAATCGAGAACCCGTACAGCCGCAATACGCAAAAATATGTGTGTGTATATATATATATATATTTATATGATACATGATATATGATATATGATATAGGGTACACATATATATATATATATATATATATACATATACCATATAGAAATATAGATCATATACATATGGATGTATGTATGTATGTATGTCCTTCGTGAGAATCCTGCTTCTGACAAGGTGATGCTAGTTGCCAAGTTGCTCGTTTCCCTTGCTTGCCGGGGACGAGACCGCGAGCCCCATTTTGTTTAATCAGAACAAGCTACAGGCTACGGCACTCCTCAAACGATGTAAATGCACTGTGGGACCTCTGGCGCAAAAGATGCGCTGCCTAAGCAATACAAAGAACAAAGCCTGCTTCGAGCCGGCAGCAGAGCACATCATGGCTTTCTCGTCTACTTTTCCGGATGCACATGATGCACACAGCATAACTGCACGAAGTGACAAGAATCACCGGAAGACAGACCATTCTGCTCAAAACAGAAACGGGGGTCCCAGCCACGCCATCCAGTTGTATCTCTGAGACCAACCTGACAACCAGTCGGTGATCCCAGGCCAAGCATTTTATTCGGGGCTCAGGAAGACTTGCCGCCGCTGCTCGACAGGGCAGCGGTCGAGCTGGTATCGAAAAGTCTCCGGTTGCAGAATCTGAGCCTGTCTGTGGGCACCCACTCGGGTTCTGTCTCGCCCTCCTGCATCACCAGCAATCGCTCCTGCAGCTTCTTTGCCCAAGGCCCACAGTGATTATGTCGTCTGCTTCGATGAATCTCGGCGAACCATGTTGAACACGGTTGGCTTCTGGCCAAGACTCAATGAGGGCTTTGTGATAGTACAATGTTCCCGTGGAAACTCCTGCAACCTCGAAGCCTCAGTTACAGCAGGGCCGCAGCCTGACCACGGGGTATGTCAACGACCACGGGGGCGGCCACCTCGATCCAGAGCGTCCTGCGACCCAGGACCCACTGCACGACTCAACACCGTGTCTTCGAGCAGTCTTCCTGTGGCAGCGCTCGTCCAAAGCTGCCAGCTTAGCTGGGTCTTCCTCAAAAGGAAAGAGAGCAAGTCCTATTGCTCGAGAGATGTGTTCAGCAGGTGCCTTGCAGCACCGTGCGGCGAGGTACGCGCATAGCCTCAGTCCAGAGGTTGGCATTCTACAGTCAAGGAGTTGCAAACCTGTTGCAAAGCTGCAAGATTGACTGAGTCTCGATCGCCCAGTCACCGGATCGTGCCGCATCGAGCGCCGTCTGTGCCAGCAGAGACAACAAGCAATCGGCACTCAACATCTTAAAGCCGTTTCAAGATTTCTGGTGGCAGATGTGTAAGGCATTGTAGCAGAGCATCTCATGCTTGCGCTGGGGATATCAGGTTAAAAGAGCTGGTGTTGTGGGTCATGGAGTCTTGACAACAGTGTCGGCCACCCTCTGACCTGAAACCTCGTGAGCCCAAACGCCCTGATCCCAGGCTGTTGGAGGTCTTGATCCGAAACCTGGCCGCCTAGCCCCGAAATGTGCTCTGTGTCCTAAACCCTAAACCCCTAAACCCTGACCCCGAAACCCCTGAACCCCTAAACCCTAAACCGTCTGTCAACAGAGAAGGGGAGCAGAGACCTTCTCGAATCCGAGACCTAAGGCTCAGGGCCGCTGGCAGCTAAGTGTTTCCTGATATTCCCTGCCCATTTGGGAGTTTCTGAAAATTTGGGGGATACCTTTATTTTGCGGGCCTTATAACAAGGATCCTACTATTTAGACATGTAGGGTACTATATTAGGGTCCCCTGTTCTCGGAAACTCCCACATTCCCTGCCTATTTGTGAGCTTTCCTTCTTATCCTTGCCATCATTTCTGGTAACTCTTTGCCATGCTGGAGCATTCTGACTAAATCAATATTCTCATACTGCTGTTCCTGCTGCGAGTGATTTGCTCCATGGGGATGGATCAACAGACCGGTTTGTAGCAGGGGTCCCGCCCTCTTTCACAAACCCTTGCCATGCCAACGTTGCGACAAACCTTTGTCGCGCTCACATCTGACGAATGTGCTTGCCAAAACCAGCTCCTGTCACAAACGTTGTCCACGCCCTTTTATCAGCCCGAGGATTTTGAGTCGCAGGGTTTGCTCAGGGAACAGAGTTTCGTCACATGTGCTTCTGTATATGTACATGCTTATGACAGCCTGTGACATGCTACGAAAAACGCGCATATATCGAGCATAAGCATGAACATGACAGACTCATGGCCATCGTGCGGAGAACTCATGAGCTTGACTTTTCAATCTGTACCCTGCGAATAAGCATGTAATCGTCGGAGGCCCTCCGTCCAGGAGCCCCCATCACAGCCAGAATACACTGACATACTATACTATAGTACTATAGTACTGCAGTACTATAGTACGACTATGGTACTGTAGTACTATAGTAGTATACCCTTAGCAAGAGGGCATTTAACAAAAGCGCCTGCTATAAAGTTATGCTATACTTGAGTCTTAGCTCAGCCGAAAGGAGTACAGCGACAATACTGCTCAAGAAATCGGAACGCAAGTTGAAAATGAGAAATCTAGGGTACCCTGACCTCGGCTTGCCAATTTCTCAGTTTGCTCGTATCGGATTTGTTTTCGCTTGCCTTCTTCACTCCAAAACTCACCGAAGTAAGACACTGAGGAGCTGCATTTTGTATTTCCGTGGTGACGCATGACAAATTCTGGGCTCAACGTCCTGCCATGTTTGTGTCTAACCGTAAATAGTGAGAAACGTACTATTTGGGAAACCTCCATGAGGTAGCCCTCCCTGAGCGCCTCATGGTTGGCAACCAGACCGCCGGGCAGCACCGTCTCCTTCCACCCCATACCAGTGGCCTAGTCGCTTCTCCTCAGCCCCCTCGCAGCCCGCGCCTGAGCCTCCTTCCAAATCTCGTGGAGTTTGTCGAGATCCAGCTCCTGCTGCCAGCAATCGCAGTAGCATCCAGAATTCAGAATGAGCCCCGTGATGCGACCAGGCCTTTTCCTCCATCATCGCCCGCAGGTCTGCAACTTTGGCAGCAGGGCTTGCCATAGCACCTGTGGAGTGCAGCAGCGGAATGGCGGCTCGGTCGTTTAGAACGACACGGCGGCTGGAGCCTGGCGAGGCATCGCTGGGCGCGTAGCTGGGCGTTTCGGACTCATCCGGCGGAGCCTCGAAACGCGGTGTGCGGGCCACTCGCAAAGCCGGAGCGTCAGTCTAGAAAGCACGTTGCCGGCGCCTCGTCTGCTGAGGGTGGTCCACCATCCTCATCCGCCATCGCTGCTGTGACAGCAAGGTCTGCTTTGGGTGTAGAGTCTAGAGTCTAGAGCTTTGAAGGATGGAGTTAAAGCTTACCATGGTAGCAGGGCAGAGCAGGGCCAATGCCTGGCTCTTGTGTTTGGCTGGGACGGGTCTGCACTCCGAGCGTCTCGCGGAGTCTGCCTGTCAGCCTTGGCAGGAAACTGGTGCACTCCTGCTACTGTGGAATGGAGGGCCTTGGAAAGTCTGAAACTTGTTTTCGGCCAATCCGCTGCTCGGGCACACTCCCAGATACACGGATAGCATTGGAAGCGGCGTCAGAGCTCGAGTCCGCTCCTTCAAAGCTTGCTGCTTTCAAACACTCGGCGTATGCACCGTCGACCACGAGAGCCTACGGCATTCGTCATGGTCAGGTTTCAAAATTGGTTCATAGAAGCAGACACTGCTTCATTGCCCACGGCATGTGTCATCCCAAGCTATTGGCGAGTAGGTAAGAAAGCCGGGCATTGAGCAGCCGCTGCTACTTCGAATTTAAAACAGGAAACGGAGAATATCTGAATATCCAAACACACATGCATGGAAAGCACAAGGGCAGTGGAATCTGAAGAATCTGCAAGACTCAAAGTGCACAGCCTAAATGAGACAAGCGTGGTGCTCATGAGATGTGTCCACTAGCCCAGCTCGAAAAATGCTGCACTTCCGAAACCATTTCTGAAGATCCGTGAGGTCAACACTTTGATGTTAACACACGCATCTCTTGGAATGTCGGAAAAAAGATGCCGGAGGGCTCGGACAGGCGACAGAGAGTCGCCGCTGCCTCTCTCACCTGACAGCTCGGAGCGTTTGCTTCTGACGGAGCTGTCTGAACTGCACTTGAGTAAAGTCGACGACACGACGCCTCTCCGACCACGCATAGCACATGGAAGGCGCTGGCTACTGCAGGCTCGTCCAGGCCTGCGCTTGGCCTCCCAACACCGATGCTTCTCAGTATTGGGAGGCGAGTTGCCGTCGTGCGCTGAAAGACTGTCAGCAAACATCATGATGATCGTAATTTTGTGCCCTGCTGTTCTCGTGTTGTTTGTTGCATAGTTTTGAAATAACTGCATCCTTGCGGCATTGAGCTAGTTCTTCACTCGTTGCATGCTGCTGCACTGCTGTGTTGCTTGTAGAACTGGTTTAGACGCGCAGGCTACCGTTGTTCTTATCTCTTGTGTTGTGATTGTCATGGGCACTGCAGGTTCATGACCATTGTTGGCAGCGTGAAATTTCGCTCTGTGGCGATCACCATCATCACCACTAACAACAACAGCAACGCGAACACCAGCAGATGCATCATCATCATCATCATCATCGTCATCGTTGTCATCATTGTCAGCAGCAACATCATCATCGTCGTGGTCTTCGTCGTCATCGTCGCCCATTGTAAAACCACGACCCTATCCGTGCTATCCCGTTCGCTCATGACTGTGTTTGGTTTCAGGAAGAAGCGTGGGCGTTCAGATCGCTTGTTTCCAAACTCGAACCGTCTTCGGGGATGCATTTACTAAGAAAGTGCACTACGGCTCGGTGCTGAGTGCCGCGGTACAATCCACTATCCAATATCCTCGCGCCTGCAGATCACTGCTGACACCCCAAGCCCAACTCCTGGCGAGGCTTGCAGTTGGATGCTGTTGGCTCCGCTTCAGCTGCTCCGTTCAGCTACAAGTTTGACCAGACATCGCTCGGCGAAAGGGAACTAAGATGCAGCTCGACAAATAACACGTCCACAGGTGCCATATGGTGCCACAGCGGAATCACGGGTGCACATTACTGGCACCCTTTCTGTGAGACCAGCTTCAAACTCAGACGTTGCAGTCCTCCGCATTCCTACTCAATCAGAAAGACCTTTTGTCAATACATGTTTCACAGTCCGATACTTCAGATGATAGCCCCAAATGCACAGCGAGCTGGCCTCTCCCAACCCGAACCAATGCTGCCCCACCAACCCCTCCAATCACGACAAGACCCCCGGTGATGCAGTGCATCACAGGATCGCAGGCCTCGAACAAGACCGGAGCACCAGCGAATGTCCACAGCGCAAAAAGCGACAACGGAAAAAGCAAAATGACCTGCAACAGCACTGGCATCTGGGAAACTTTCGCAACAAGGCCAAACTCGAAACCCACCTGACGCTTGGCTCGGTGCTTCTCATCTAAGCACCCCACCTCAAAAGGAGCATGCTTAAACATCTGGGCCGTCCGTAGGCAGCAGTGGTGCTGTTTGATTGTCTTAGCAGCTGAGCATTTTGAAACTGATCGCCTGCTGAGGCCGGACGCCGAGGCCCAGACATGCCGTAGAAGATGCCGCGGCAGCAGCAGCAGAAGAAGCGCTAGCACCCCGGCACCTGCAAACAGCAAGCAGCTTGTGAGATGCAGAAGGCTTGCACCATCGCTCTGCGCAAAGTAAATTACACCGCGCTGCTAACCTCCAAGGCCCACCGCCATGCGAAGCAGCAGCGTCCACACGGGCCTGTGAGAATCGCAGCGTAGGGCTCGCTCTGTAAGAACCTACGCTTCCAAGACGTGCCAGTTCGACGGATGGAATGTCAGGCATGCTCCCAACCTTAGACTCCGAGGGAGAAGGAAAACAGTGGACGTGCCTGACATATGTTTGACCTGAACCAAAGAGACGCTGAGACTTTAGCTCGGTGGCGGGGAGGACCCGAGAGTAGATGCCGGACCTCGGGGAACGCGAATAATCAAAAAGACCTTGCTTTTTCGAACACGTCCCTGAACGCCAGGGACGAATCACTTGCGGAAGCCTCTCAAGTCCCATAGAAGTAACTTCTGGCAAACCTACGAAACTGGCAAGGGACCCGCCCTTGCGACAGCGAAGCGAGACGTCAGTGTTGACTGATGTTGAGTGGCAAGCCATCCTCTTCACCACCAAACCGCCCGACGACACCAAACCGTGCGACGACACAAGCCCTAAATTCACCAAAAAAGCATAAATCAAAACTATCCAAATCAAAGAACAAATACACGAGAATCACTAGAGGGAGCAGCGGCGCATCGACAGACGGCAAAAAAAGACCAGTTGGCAAACCCTGCAGCTTGGAATGTGGGATGGCCTTCAACACAACTTTCCCAAGTTACTTGGTGCCTTTTTCTCGTGTTGAGCGACCTTGACCTGAAATCTCGCCATCATCTTGGCATGGCCAGATCTCGGCAACCCACTACAGGATTGGGATTCCGGCATTGCAAGGCAGAGTCCGCCACATAGCGCAGGTCCTGACAAGGACTGACTGACACTCCAGTTCTTGCATGTGACTGTCAACGTTTGATGGGCTTCGCGTCTCTCTTTCAACTCCTGCGGTGTAGACCAGGCGACGGGGCCGCAGTCGGCGTGGGCGTGAGCGGCAGCAACTGGCAGCCATGGCAAAGGAGAGAGTTTTTGAACGTTTGCAGAGAAGCTGCGAGAAAGTCGCATCAGATGCCTCCAGCGCCTCGGAGCGACGGTTCGCAGCGAGGGCGTGGAATCCGCCTCTTCTCAAGAGGTTGAAAGAAGTTCAAGCTCCCAGACCAAACACAGCTCTGGGAAGCCGCGGCCTCTGCATCTCTTGGTAAGATCTTCGGCCGTCCCGGGTGGGCGGACTGCAATCCCTGGACCTCAGTCCCGCACGAACTTGAAAGACGGCGAAGCGGCACAGGACTCAGTCACGGACCGCAGTTTCCTGCCACTCTGCCCGCAGCTCGGATTGAACCGGTTTGGTCTCAGCATCCGAAACACGCACAAAGGGAGGGAGGGCGAGAGAGATGATGTGCGGAATATTTCTCGAAAGAAGCACAGAAACTCAGCGTGACGTCCAGCGAGGCTCCCGCAACTGCACGGCCCAGAAGTGTCAGGAGTGTCATGCCCAGCGCCTTCCGTCCGAGTCAGAGATGTCAGAGACAAGACTCCGAGCAGTCCTGACACTGTTGCCCCAAACGCTGCCAAGCTGACCGCTCCCAGACCGACGCAAACAGACAGCAGCGGGTCACCACGACCTTCGGCATGACTTCGGCAGCACCGCACGCATGGCAGGCCGTTCCCTCTCAATCTTTCGCTTGGGGGAAGCCCCTCTCGGTCAGATCCCGGCGCATGAGCCGGCCATAGACGTCCAGCAGCCCCCACAGAGTGCCACTAACGCAACCAATGACGAAGCCCGTAGCCGTGTCACTGCCTCGGCGTGCGCGGTGCATGAGGGTGCGCTTCGCTCAGTAGATGCATTCATCATCATGCCATGCCCGGGAATCACAACTTGCAGTTTGCCGAGGAACACCAATGCACGCCAAGGTAGTTCCTGGAAAACCCAGCAAGCGCCCCAAGCCTCAAAAACATGCTTCTTGAGTGGGACATGTTGGAACTAGGCAAACCCCTTCCCAACAATCTAGAGAAGGGTCAAGACTCACAGACAGTTTCTATAGCGCACAGTAGAGACCGAGTAGCCCCACAACTGACATGACACTCTCAAGGGGATCACAGTGGAACCCTGCTATTACAGGAAGATCCGAGAAGCAGATACATGACATAAAGCCACGCAGGGGGCAGCTCGTAGGCAAAGAAGATGCAAACCAAGATGCCTTAGCGGCGGGCCTTAAGAATCATTGTACTATAATTATAATAAGGACCCCCCAAAATAGTATAGGAATTATTAAGGCCCCTATAGTACCTGCCTTCCAAAGACGTCCGAGCCATCTTGCTGAGGCACTGCTCCCAACCCTACTTCGGGACAAGCTGCCGGATAGGACGTGTGTGTGACCACTGGGAAATGCATAATCCTGAGTCGCGACAGCGAAGGGAAATCTCGGCTTCGCCACTGAAACTGCATCTCATATCTGTTTAAGCGAATGTGAACCAACACGGTTTGGCAATCGGCGTCTCATCACTGAGTCATCGACCGCTTCCCACAGCGATCCTCACATGCAGTCGGCAGAAATCACACGGGAAGCATTCTTGCCACGAAATGGGACGCACTTCGAACTTTGAGATGCCAAGGTGCCAATGTTCCAAACGTCGGATATCCTGCCATCATCCAGCCAAATTGGACGTGGCCGCTGGCACATCCACCTGAGCAAGGCAACAACTCGCTTTTACAGCCCGCTCTGTGGCCACTAGAGCAAGCGAGTCACTTCAGGCCCATGTTGAGGGAGACCTGCAAGCCCGCAGTGGGTTGAAAGAAGCAGCAAGCTCTGCGTATGTGATCTCAAAAAGCCCTGCTGGCTTTAAACTACTCACGCCCCAACACACACAAGTAAGCTGTGGCCCTCGCGGAAAAGCAAGCGAAGCTTGCGACGGATGCCGTGGCTGGTAGGGAGACTGTCCATGTCATCCTTATGCATGTGCAACCGACCGTGAGACTGAAACATGGAAGCCATGGCGCAGCATGTGTGCCCACCACCAAGTTGGAAGTTACAGGGCTGCGGGTGCGTCGACCTCGGCACTGATCCCCATACTGAATCTGCCAGGCCACACGCCCAAGAGAGGCACGAAAGCAGCCTGAACACCAAACAGCAAAAGCTTCCGGCTGCTGGACAATGCTTGCAGACATTGCAACTTCAGCAACATGATCCTGCCTCCGATGCAGTGTAGTGTATCGCGAAAGCCACGGGAAGCCTTAGGGCTAAATGGTTCAATACTCCGTCATCACGTAGCTTGAAGCAGTATATTTCTCACAAAAGAACACTGAATCCAAGTGATGTCAAGTCTCATGAAAAGCTGCGGCAGATTCCTGACAGCGAGGCACGGCTCCCTCGGTTGGGTTGTGAAGGCATCCTGCCGCGGCCTCTGAATGCAGCGGAGAGCGGCGAACTCGAGACGATAGAGGCGCCTCAAAGCACTGAGGTGGCTCCCCCATCTGCCGTTGCATGACACTGGCATTTCTACACAAACTTTTCGGCCGGAGGCACCAGTTAGACCACTCCGGCGGCACAGCGCGTGCGCCCTGGACTTAGACTTGTGGGAGCAGCGTGGCGCGGAGCTGCGACACTGGTGCGCGAAACTGCCGGCCTGAAGCATCAGCTTGTCGACTGATGTGGGAGACGTCGGCGACGGTGTCCCGGGACATGCCTGCGGTTTTTGAGTCACGTGAGCGCCGGCCGCAGGCTCCCAGGTCCCGAGGCCTTCTCAACATCTTGCGGCACGCCAATGGGCAGCTCTGGGGCCCTCGGAAAGTTCGGATCTCACGGGCTGCTCCTTTGCTGGACTCGAGATCGGGCCACCTCATGCAGTTCGTCCCTTCGGCGACCGCCATCAAGGTCCCAGTTCTACACCCCACGCATCTGACTCATGGTATCCACGACTATCCTGGCTGGAAGGCATGAATGGAATGCGTAGAGTCTGGGGTGTTGAAGCAGCCCAACTGCTGAACTGCCTACGCCTATGGCCCTTTGCAATCCTCGGACCGTCCGATCGAACGAGTTCCCGCGTTCCGTGCGCCTTACGTTTGAAAGGTTCATGTGCCGTCGGCAGTCTTTCGTCCGCAGCATCTTCAGTTCCTGATTCTACTAGTTACTAGTAGTTTCTACCTGACAGCCTGGAGCCCGGCAGACGCACAGAGATTTTGACAGCGACACAAACAGACATCAACTGCAGCGCGCGTTGGCAGGATGCTGCTGGAAGAACGTACTGCAGGTCTAGGCGAGAGTGCAAACAACAAAGTCAGCAGTCCAAATAAATCGACAGCGGCTCGCGGTGTAGATCTTGCAGAAATTCCGCTCTCGTTCAAGACAGCCCGCATCTGCGCTTTTGTCCATGGCCTCTGACACGTTGAAAACAACTTTACGTAAAGCTGGTGACAAGAATGCCTTGGAGTGGCACTGCCACAGAGTCTAGGCAAGTGAGACCGTCTGTTCCGTGTCGTTACAGGTGCATGCCGTATTTCCTCAAGGTTGAGAGAGTTCTTGCTTGCATTTCTTGTTGGTCTCGGAAGCTTCTGAGGCAGGCTTCTTTCGGGCTGCTTTGGCTTTGCCAAGGACGATGCAGCCGGGCAGGCTTGAAATCTTGAAGCCCGTGCGCTTGGGCCATTCGTTCGCAAGAATCGACGCTCTTGACCTGAAGCGCACTTAAGCGTGGGCTCGCGTCATGCAGTCTTTTCGGGGCTCAGCCCGCGAAGATCCCTCAGGGATCGTGCAGACGGGGAGATGTTCAAAACACGTCCGAGGCCGAAGTTTCCAGAAGTCTCGGGTCATGAGAGATCGGGCTAGAAAGTCAAAAACTCTCTGCGGGGACGGATGTCTGCAATGGAAATACAGCTAGATAGCTGTGTCGCGAATTCAACCACCCAAGAATTTGCCCTTCGCGTCCAGGAGAAACCCATTGTTGTCACTGGGCCTAGACCTCGACACAGTGGAAGTGTCGCAGCTCGGCCATGGCAAAACGTGGCTCTGCTTGCTTATTATAATACCCTTATAGATCCCTTATAGTAGCCCCTATAGACCCCTTTTAAGGAACTTTAGGGAGGGTGGGGGTGGCCTCTGGAAGCTGGTGGCGGCCAAAGCATCCAGGCTGTCCCCAGTCCTTGCAGCCGCGCAGAGTTCCTCCTCTCTCAAAGCTCAGACCGACTGCGATCGTATCAAATGTCGAGGGGCGTGTTCGCCTGCCCTGTGTAGGGAGACTTCCAGTCCTTGGGCCCGAAGCTCTGAATGGGTACTGCATGTGCCGGTGACGAAGATAAACAGTGACAGATGCTTGCCAGCTACCTGACTGAAAGCGACAGCCCAGGCTCCTCCCTGGACAACACTCTGACTCTGCTTACTCTGCCTGGCACTGGGACAGCTAGGCTGCGGTGTGCTCACGGATCATCGGCGTCATTTGCCGCTGTAGAGGCCGCTGCACAGCGACATCCAGAAAGGAGCCTGGACAGCATGCCAAAGAAACAAGAAGAGGCACCAGCACAACCCTTCATCCAGCTTCAACCATTGAAGGCTAGCTTAGCTAAACTGCTGCTGACAGAGCCATGACGATCCGGCTTTTAGCAATCCTGTCGACGAGCGGCAAGTTCAGCCCGGCAAGTTCAGCCCAACCCTGCACCACCCACTCCCAAAGAACTGCATGCAGCCTGGTGCGTTCTTCAGCAACGCAAAGCCAGCGCTGCTAAGCGCGAAGCCCTGAGACCGGTGTGTTTCTTGTCTTGGAACTGATAGAGGCCCAAAACAAGCTATCTCGGTGGTGCCGCTACTGCCCCAGGTTGTTAAGTTGAGAAGTGCAGTGGCTCTCGTCTGAGTGAAGTTCCTTTCGGTGGAGTTTTGCACCTCGCTTGGAACCTTTTCTTCAAAGCACTACCCTGAAAGTGGCTTCAAATTCGCTGACGATGCAGTGGGCTCCACCGTTGGGGAAAACCAGCAGTTCCTTGAAAGATGTTGCCTTGCGGCATGCGACTCGCCTTGACATCATCGGACAGGTAAGTTTGATCGGGGTTATTCTTACTGTTCTGGGTTATGCTTCCAATCACCGTTGTTGAAATCTTGGGGCAGCAAAATCTGCGAATGCAATTCGCACATCCAAGAAGACAGGAAGCGTGATGCGGCTGTCCAAGCCCCATCCCGCACCATCCGTTCTCGATTGTTCACCCATCCCGTAGCCCGTTGAATCGCAGCGGTTTGGGGAGAAGAGGAGAACACAAACACTGGAAGCACACGCACCCACACACTAGAAGAGCAGAACTCGGGACAAGCCCTTGCACAGGTCTTCGCATCGCATCAGGGATGGCAAATCTGTTAATGGCTCCACAAAAGAAGAATGCATGGCTGGGACAGGCATCCATTCATTATCTGCAACACAATCTGCAACACAATCAAAGGCAAGTCTGCACGATTGAGCAGATGATCGGCCATGGAAAGCAACGGTCTGTGGCTAACCAACAATCCGCGAACCTTTCAAGTCTGCTCACCGCGACATGAAGAGCTTCAAAGCGCTCAAGACTCTGAGGATTGAACTCGATGAAACCCAAAATGCCAGCCACTGACGTTCCAAACAACAGACTCAAAACCATCAATTGCATTGCCGCTCCTTGGAGACCACAGGCTTGGGAGCCATGCGTGGGAGCACAGAGAGGTCACCAGCTGAGAATGACCCAAGGAGCTGGCGGTTGGCACCTAGGCGGCAGTCGGAGTCGTCATTAGTAATGGTGGTGGCAGCGGCAGCGGCGGCGGTGGTGGTGGTGCTGGCGGTGGCAGTGGCGGCGGCGGCGGCGGCGGCGGCGGCGGCGGCGGCGGCGGCGGCGGGGCGTGGGGTGGTGGTGGTGTGGTGGTGTTGGTGGTGGTGGTGGTGTGGTGGTGGTGGTGTGGTGGTGGTGGGTGTGGTGGTGGTGGGTGGTGGTGGTGGTGGTGGTGGTGGTGGTGGTGGTGGTGGTGGTGGTGGTGGTGGTGGTGGTGGTGGTGGTGGTGGTGGTGGTGGTGGTGGTGGTGGTGGTGGTGGTGGTGGTGGTGGTGGTGGTGGTGGTGGTGGTGGTGGTGGTGGTGGGTGGTGGGTGGTGGTGGTGGTGGTGGTGGTGGTGGTGGTGGTGGTGGTGGTGGTGGTGGTGGTGGTGGTGGTGGTGGTGGTGGTGGTGGTGGTGGTGGTGGTGGTGGTGGTGGTGGTGGTGGTGGTGGTGGTGGTGGTGGTGGTGGTGGTGGTGGTGGTGGTGGTGGTGGTGGTGGTGGTGCGTGGTCGTCGTCGTCGTAGAAGCTGCTGCAGCAGTAGCAGCAGCAGCAGCAGCGGGAGTTCCGTTAGCAGCAGCAGTAGCACTAACAAGCTAGCCTCAAGCATCCCCAATTCAAGCGGGAGCGAGGGTTGTGACTTCTGCGAATACATTATGAGTGTGAGTATTGCACAAATTGCTGGCGCTGATGCACCGCCACCACCACCTTTTCTACCAACACCACGACCACCACCACGACGAGCGGTTGCTGATGTTTGCCAGTCAGCCGGGCCCCGAGCAGAGTGGCGTTTACTTTCTCATCTAGAATAATTAAGAAGCTTGGCTGACTGCTTACGCAGTTGAAAGCCGATCAAGACCTGTGCCGCCTCTGCCCGGGATTCTGACCTTCAAGGGCTTGAGCTGAAAACCCCGCCAGGCGAAGGTCCATGAGGCTGTAGCCACCTTGACAAGTCCAGAGACCCCGGGCATGAGACACTTTCGGCAGCCAGCAATGATCTGTTTGATTGCATGCCCGCCCCTTCTGTGAGGGCTACCTTTCCCTGACCCCGTGGCGCCAGGCCTCGCCGAAGCTCCATCAGCGCCACCCCACCTGCAACTTCTCAAGACGTTTGCATCGTGCCACGGCGACATTGAATCGTCAAGTGCCCTTTTTTAAGCTGTAGCCTCTGGCTGAGTCCAGACAAAGCCCAGCCCACCACAGGATCGGCTGGGATTGAAAGGCTGGCTGCTAGATAGTGACGGCCGACAGCCAACAGCTAGCATGGGGAGTCCGACGAGACAGACGATCGAACGGGGAGCATGACACGTATGGGCTCTCCCTCCACTGGAGCGAGTTGTGCCGTCTGCTGCCAGACTCATTCAGGACATCCGTCGCCAATGTTTGACATCGCCGCACAAGGTACAATCGAGCATGCCTTGCTTCAGCTCCTTGGCAGAGAATCCGGCACGTCGCAGCTCCAGCGCGGAGTATCCTGCCAAGCGGCTCCGCCATCGAGCAAGCACGTGGGTCAGAAGACACCAAACCCCATGGCGAGTGCAGCACATTAGTTGCCGAATAGCTTGCTTGGCGAAATGGCGTCCACTTCTCGAGTTCTCCCAACCCTGCCTCCATCTTTATGTAGAGCAGACACCGGTATGCTGGCATTCTTGAAATCCTGCGACACGACCAGCTCATATGAGTACCGGACACACGCTCAGGTCAGCTTGGGAGAGCTCATCGTCTGATTAAACGAAGAGTACGATGCGAGCTGGTCAAGATTTTCTCAACGAAGCGGGACAGTGTCAGCTCCAAACCTTCTGTTTCATCAACTGCGGTTGGCCACTTCATGCATCTCACCAGGCCCTAAGCCGTAAGAAAAGGGTGAAGGAGTGCACGGGCATACTGTAGCAAACTCCTGCCTCCAGCGTGAAGCCGGACTGCTGCAGCTCCTGTCAGGATGCTTATCTGCATGAACCCCAGGAACCCTGAAGCATGAGCCGCAACATCGTGGGACATCGTGGGACTTAAAATTCCTGACAGGCTTACGCACCTGCTTAGGGGATGGGGCATGATCGCACGGCACAAACGATCAGCTGGTGTGTCACAATCAATGCCATGACTTGCCGTGGACAAGTCTGACATAAACTTCCCAGATTCCCAGACGTGATGGAGGCCATCCTCGATGCTGAATTCCTCCTCTTTCCTTCGGATGCACGGAACTCACGAAAGGCGCTTCGATGGCGCATGCTTGCTGAACGCTGTCTTCGTTTCATGCAGCGGGTTAGGATCTGCCCCTGCTTGCCAAGCGGCCACAACTGAGAACAGCTGCAAGTCTCCGGGCTCACGATCCGATTCTTGTTCAGGTTGCGGACCCTCACGGGCAGGGTTCTTCATGTCACAAGGCCCAAGGGGTGAGTGAACCGAGTCTGCCATGACCAACAATGTGCGGATCTTTCAACCACCTACAATAAGTAGTGAGGCAGCAAAACCAACGATAGCAAATTCATTTGCGAGTCGACGGACGCGCCTTAGGAGCATCACACAGAACTCCTCAAAGTCCATCAATCCCGAGCCGTCGGTGTCGAAGTACTGAAAGAACTCACGCAGCTGCGCCTCCACCAAACGAAATGTCGACAGTGGCATCATGGCTGCCGAAGGACAGTTGCAGGAACGGCACATTTCCCGCCATGTTCCAGGAAGGCTCGCGCTCGCTTGTCGTTTGAGTTGGAGTGCAAGCACTTCACTCGCTGCCTTCGGCAGTGTAGCACCCATTCTGCGCAAGATCCGGTCCAGGTCTGACTTCGACAGCCCACCTTAAAGGCCAGGTTGCGAACAACTTCCGCTGAACACGCTCGCTACTCTCCACATATCCCGAAACATGCTCCCCCTGTCTACATCAAAACGAAGTCGCTCAGGCCATTTGGCTTAATCTACCGGTTCCACTGAATGAGATGCTGTGCGAGATGGCCACTTTGGCCCTTCTTCTGCGTGGTGGCGTTGAAAATGCGACGATACTCCTTGCGATTGGAACTTGGACGTGTCGCTGCCGAGAGTTTAACACAGGAGCTGGCTGTTGCTCCTTTACCTCGTCCTGCTGGAGGTACCTGGCCCGAGTCTGTGAAGTCTGGGATGGATGGCATGGTCTCAAGCAACAGCAGACTACCAGCTGCTAGTTCAAACGAATACATGCGTGAGCACTGCCATGCTTCAATCATTCCACCTGAACCTGATGGATCAAAACGCAGAAGAGCTAAGGCTCTTCTTGTCGTAGTCTCTTGGCAAGGTGCTCTCTGTAGTTTACCATCTTACCTCGGAGAAGCGATTGCATGCCACGGCAAGTCTGGACCATATGCAGGGCTCGTCCACAGCAACGAAGGGTCGAGGCTTGTCATGTGCTCTCATCTTAATGGAGCCTCTTTCGGAACCTGGCTGGGATGCATCTTGGTCACGTGCTTTTGTGAGGACTGCAAAGCCCGAGCAAAGCTGGTGGAAGTCAATGCTGCCGCGGCATTGGGGATCCACCTGCCCGGATCGCGTGCGTGATCCAGCGATCATGCTGCACCTGGAAACCTCTTGCTGAGACAGCAGATTATGAAGACTCTTGTTCAGTCAGAGCCAGTCTCTCGGGTGCAGCTGCCTCGGCCAGTACGTCCTCGTAGTCCTGGCAATTCGATTCGAATTCGAACCACTTCTGCACTCCGTCTCATGCTGCCACGTCCAGGGTTGAGGTGGCCCTACAGCACGGCGAACATGCTTGGAGTAGCGATCAAAGTTTTCACAAGCGTGCCAGGTTGCACCTCGCGCGTGGCACGCTGCTCAACAGGTGTTCGATCGGTCCAGGGTGCCTGCGAAGCGAATCACAGAGACCTCTCCGAACCCCAACCTGCAAGGCCTTGCAAACCAAGGAGAGCTCAAAGCCACGGCATGGCTCTATGCCGTCAAAGCACGAGACTTTCCACGATGCTGCAGAAGGCGTCGAGACCAATAAGACCTCTTCTTTTGAAGCACGAAATGCAGTGCAATTACCTGACACTGGCCGGCAATGATCGCACCTGTGTTTTTTCTATCGTTACGGAGGAAAGCCGTCTCCAGTTTGGCCACCTGGCGCTCGGTCAGGAACTCCCGATAATCCTGAGCTCTTTCAACTAAAACTCCGGAGAAACCTAAGTGGTAGTAGGCACGGCTTAGAGCTCCGCAGTTCAGGCCCAGCATCGATGAGATCTGCTCGTGGTCGGGCCCCGCTCATCTTGATCTCGAGCATGCACAGCTCCTCGAACTCAATCTCACCATTCCCATCCTGACACGATACGTTGAACGTGAGGAAAAAAGCAGGAGTGCCCCGCAGAAAACTGCGGAAGCCGGACAGCCCAGACTCTTCCATTACAAAACCAAAACAACTAACAACGAATCCGTACGGTTCCAAGAGGCTTCGCCAAGACTGTCACAGGGGCTTATTGAAGCTCAGAGTCGGTATCAATCTCCGCAAGCACATGCTTCAGCTGCTGGCGGCTCACTTTCTTGCCAAGACTTCGAAACCTTGGGACCATCTCGCCGAGCGCATCACTGCAACTCAGAGGACAAATGTCTCTCAAGCGGCTGTAGTCAGTGCTAAAATCCCGATTGCAATGCCGGCAAAACACATTTGGTACAACTCCTTGACTGAGATGGCACCATCTCCAGATGTGTCAAACTTGTCCTTGGAAGTTTGCGAAGACATGTAAGGACGCGAGACATCGCCATCTCAGGATTGAAAGGGTACCTTCTGCACTCGACACGCGAGCCTGAAAGTGGCAATGGGGCATCCACGGTCTGTTCGTTCGCTGAGGCACGAAAGCGCGCTGCAGCTCCTGAATAGTATCGGGGAGAAAGTACTCGCGATAGTCCTGACTCACTCGGCGTTGGACAGTCCCAAAATCGGCTGACTCATTTAAGGCGGAAAGAGGAAGAAGAAGCAGAACGATCTTGATGCTTGCTCAGGCTCAATATCCACCACCACCATCAATGCCGCGCGCTTGGTTGAATCCTGAGGAAGACCAAGAGCAGAAGAAGCGTTCTGTGACTTGAGGCTGACGAGGAGCAAAGGCAAGGGCTTTGTCGAGGTATGCTTTCGGCTGCATGGCTTTGCACAACCACAGACGAAATAACCGGGTCGGCAAGACATTCTCATGACAGCGAACCCCAAATTTCTGTCCCACGATTGTACCAAGCCACGATTGCCGCGCTGTAGCCCTTGAAGCCATGGCTTTAAGCATCAGCACATCGTAAATCCCTCGTCACTGCATCGTGCATCTTCGAACACTTGACAAGAGCTATGTAACTCGACCTGATTCAGTCATGATCAAGCCGTTTGATATCTTGTCTGTCGTAGTTTCCAAGCTTGTCGATGTGACCCCCATGTCACTGCAAGCTTTCGCATATCCGTCACAAGTTCAATATAAGTTCTCGCTTCAGTCTGACTACGCACATCTGTGAAAAAACAACCTAAAAACCGGAACCCTTATGCCACTCAATCCATAAAATTCCTGACAATCGGCCACACCATCGTCACGGTCTCACATGAATACACCTTTCGCAATTGACGCAACCTGGCATCCAGATTCGCCTTAACCGCCCTAAGCCACTAAAACCCTAGACCCCAAACCCTAAACCCAGGCCGCTCAGATAGCCGGCACGGGTTCACACGGGTCGCAGCCGTTCGTTGTTCAGAAACTTCAGCTCTTCTTGCAATATAGCATGTAGTAATACAATATAATATAATATGATGTGATGTGATATAACACAATTCAATACAGTAGAATATAACAAAAACATACTATAATGGAATAGAAGTTTTCGGCTACGTGAAAGTTTACCAACGGAGCCAACGAACTGTTGGGCAGAGTTGTGAACTGATGCCGAGGTGGTTTTCTCTTGAGCCCCTGCATAGGTGCGAACATCTCACTGTTTCTTCTGACAGAGAAGCGCACTCTAGACTGTAAGGTCTGCCTGTCTTTGGCTTTGTGATGAGATCTTCGTAAAAAGCTTAGCACTATGAGATCATATTAGCTTTCTCGAATGGGGAGGATGAAAGAACAGTCCATGACCTCATCATGTCCCTCTCAAGCTACGCACTCTTCAGAATTTGGACTACACTCCCCTGCTACAACAAGCACGGAACGACGAGCTTTGCCAGTGCATTTTTAGTCGCCACGAATCACGAAACATCCCTTAAGTACCCTAGATCCTAGAAAAGGCCGACCTCGAGGCTTAAAGTCTGTGCTGACTGCGACAAGTCGACGAGCTCAAGAGCTCCCCGTCGAGGGTTTGGGGGTCTCGGGGGCTTCGGGCTTCAGTGCTCTATAAGGGGAATTATGGGTGTGTATTATAGGGGCCTTATACTACTTTGGGGGCTTATCGCCGACTCATCGCAGATCCTCACAGATGAACACTCTGAGGCAATGCCTCATGGTATTCAAAAATGATGTTGGCTCCCGCAGGTTGGATGCAATACAAAACATCTGTGGAAAACTTCTAGCACGACATGCTTCTGAAACTAGGAAACCTGCTGTTGTTGCATCCAACCCTCACTGAATGCCTCCATTCAGAAAGCATGTGGATTTCGCCCCGGACTTGTGGAATCGACCTGCAGTCCACGATGTCACTGTCAGATATTGATGCCACATAGCTTTCGAGCTTCTGCTGCACGCTTTCCGGCCCAAGTCTCCAACCCAGAGTTTACTCAAAAAAGGAGTCCAGCTCAACACTGCACACGACCGACAGAAGATTGGTTTCGTCCTTTCCCGGCGGGTGCCTGCAGGTGCTCTCTTCACTGGCTTTCTTCGGACCTCGGGTCGTAAAAGAAGCAGAACGGAGCCCAGGATTCAGGGCATGTAGACAGGATGCAACAAGAGAATGGTCTCACTTTACCTCACATCCTTGAGCAATGTCACGACTATGCTCGACTATCATCCGAAAACCCGTTCGGCCCGGGTTCGGGCTGTACCCGATTAGCCCCAGCATCGCCGAGCTATCTGGCACTTCAGTCTTCCCACTTTGTTTAGTTGCTGAGGATAGGATTTGCCATAACCTTTGACTTTCGCGAGGGGACTGAGATTTGCTGCTGTTGCCGTTGTCCATACCCTATGCCCGAAACAAAAGAGCCGACGAATTTAGTTGAAGCCTTTGACATGTTTTCTTTGGTCCCTACTTTGTGCCTACGATCTTTTGCAGCGACGGAGCTTGTATCCGCCACCAGTTCGATGTTTTGTAGCCTGGCACTATTCAGCTGTCTGCTCCACCGACGAAGTGTCAGAATTGACAATGGGCTGAATCGGGCTAAAGACCCTGATGATACATGAGTGGGTGAGCATGTCAGGGCTCGAACCAAGAACGAAGCAGTCTGAGTCTGAGGAAGATGCACAGTGTTATCGATCCACATGAACTTGGTCGAGACTCGTACTATGCAGCAGTCCAAAGTCACACGTCATTAGCTGCAAAACGCAGTGAGCGTGCATTCCAATCGATGGCTTCGCCAGGTAATGACATTGTTCAAAGAGGCAATCATAGGGACCCTTACGGGTGGGGGTACTGTACTTCCTCAAATAGGCCTTACACGACCCTTATCAAGTCCTTATTAGGGTTCTTGAGCCCACCTACTCCCTCCTCCTACCCCCTAAGGGTCCTCATGAAATAAGACTGCATGCAGAATATTCACCACGCAGTTCATCATGTTGACTCGAAATCTTGCCTCAGCAGCTGCGATTGCTGCGAGAATTCGTTCTCGCTCTTCGGGTGAGCAATCCTGCACACGATTTGGACTTAGATCGCAGCGAAATCTCCTTGCGTCTAGATGCACTAAACTGCAATGCATGCCAGAAACAGGATCATGAATGACCGCACGAGCTTTGCATACAGACGACGACGCGTCTGCTGGCTACGACGAAGTTGCAACACCTAAACCCGAAAACCTTGACTCGAAACCCTGAACCAAAGCCTAAAAGCGCTAAACCCTAAACCCAAAGCCATCCATCCGCGTCATGTCCTGCAGTGCCTTTTGCAATTCCTCTGCAGTGGTGCTCTTCACTGCAGCTGCCAATTCTGCAAGCTCTGTTCCAGCCATCGTGTCACAGCTGTTTGCCGACCCGGGCTGAGATTGTGCGGGGGGGGTGCCAAGATCAAGCTACAGAGCCCACACGCAGCAGAAAGTGTGGCCATTTGATGCAAACGCAAGTCATGAACTATCGCATCCACCCGTGCAAAGTCGACCCCGCATTTACAATGCTTACCAAACCCCACGAACCGGCACTTGCACCACACCTTCCCTGCCAAACACGCATCTGTAGAAGCTTTGTAGAATAATGTCCCACGTGTTACTTCTGGACTCTATGCGTCTCTTTGTGAGCTGGAACGCCACGGCTGCGCTACGTGTGAGAAGTCGCACAAGCAATTCCCAAATTAAGTTTAAGCAGTCTGTGATTGGAGACGCCAGCAGCCGCTCAGTCACCCAAGCAACCACATAGCATGCCAGTACATAAATGACAAACAAAGTCATCCTGGCACGCCCAGGTGCCTGCAATACAGCAGGCAATTCTAGAGTGGTTTCTGGCAACTTGCCAATAAACTCCCAGCTTGCAAAAGCCAGGAAGCCATGGTTCAGAAGCACGCCGAAACAGAGAGGGCCCAAGAATCTACAGAGCGGGCCAAGCACAGGCTTGAGGAAGCTACACCTCGCCTCGATGAACTCACTGGAATGGAGAAGGAGCAGTGCGGCATGAGGCAAGGCCAGTGTACCCAACAACCCAAGCTTTGCCTCTTCCATCAAGAGCTGAGTTTTGAGCTGATCTTCTGGCAGGTGGGGATACGCCTTGCGAACCACATGGGGTAGTGACACGAATTTTGTGCAGGTTGCGATAGCTACCGCGAGGAACGCGGTGGCCAAGCCCAAGGCGTGTATTGGGGACGAAAGTCTGAACATTCTCGCGTGGAGGCTCAAGGATCTCCTCATGATCCAAGCGAAAGTAAAACTACCTCGAACAAGCCCCAATGCCTCCGTTTCGATGACAGTCATATGTACCATGTGGGCCATTGCGGCAAAAGCCATAAAGACTTCTGCAAAAAGACGGGGAGCAAACCCGAGCAGGCCTTCGACCAGCTGCAGCGAAGTCAAGGCAACTTCCAGTTGAAAGTCCATCCTCACCAACCAAGAGCCACAGGGCTTCCAATGAGCTGCTTCCGCACCAACGAAATAAATAGGGAGGTGAAACAGCTCTGCCAAGAAGCCTCTCTGATGGAGGCTCCTCATGCAGTTCTGTGCACCGAGGTAGAACGCGGAAGTGAAACCCGGCACTCGCTGGAAAAGATGACCAGTCCAGTCACCAGCTAGGAAGGCACCACTCCAAGCCCAAACCGTCAAAGCCAAATGGGGCAACTCCCGACTGCCTTTGCGCCAGAGCCTTGAGCAGTGGACCAGGGCCGATGCGGACTCTTGACGCCTTGCTGCGAGGAACTCACTTATTGCGAAGAAAATTCCAAACTGAAGCCAAGACATTAAGGTCTTGAGCCACTTGTTCGAGAAATCCGTATGGCACTGGAGAGTTGCCACAACGGCAACGATGCGCAACAAGTCGGGAACTAACAACCTGCGTGGGACGACTGGGTTGCGGTCAGTTTCACCATCACTACTTGGGCTTGGGTTGAGGATTCTGTGGAGAAGCCAGCGAAGCATCCGGAAGCCCGTCCCTGCGGCAAGGCATGTTCCTACGACAAGTCGAGGTTGCGTGAGGTCAGCAGACTTGCTTTCATAAAGCCTGGCCCACCATGGCTGCAAGTCAGGAGTAAACTCAAGAACTGACAGCTGGCGCACAGGCCCGAAGAAGTGCTCCAGAGGAGGGCCACTGCAGGAAGTTGGCAAGCAGTATCCCGTGACAAACACGTCATCAAAGCGCCCTTCAACATCCTTACACATAAGGCCCCGATAGACAAGTGGACCGTGCCCCAACGGACTTTCAATCAGTTGACACTCGAAGTTCAAATATCCAGTTGGCGTGGGCGCTGCATCTGTGATGTAGCTCCAGGTAGTCCAAAAGTATCTGTCGCCCGCTGACCGGCACGACTTGAAGTCACTCTCAAGTATGCCATGGAACCGCTGCAGCTCTGCCCAGCGATGCTGCACCTCTGCCGCACAATCCAACACAGGTCGCTGCCAGCTGGCTTTGACGTGAGACGACGACACCTCAGGAAGATGACGAGCGAGTCGTGGGTCTGTTGGTTTCACCGCTTCACGGATCAGCACGTCTGCGACTCTTGCGGCAAGGGACTGTAGATCGCAAGTCTCGCACTCGCTCACTAGGCAAACTCCTACTTCCTGTCTAGACGTAAAACCATCCAAAAGGATCCAAGGTCGTCTCCTCAGGTAGCTTACCGCAGAGCTGTTGCTGCAAGTCGCTTGAAGGGCTTCACCTCCCAGACACAAATACGCTTCGAAATCGATGTCCAACGCCACACCGGCAGGGCAACCCGGAGGAAGAGCTCCAATCCCGACAACGGATGGATCGTAAAGGCTGCCTGTTAGCCGACATCGGGAACAAGCTGGAACACCCATGTCCTACAGCATTGCCGAGAGTGTCAGGTAGAGCAAGGGTGGGCCGGAGCTCGGGTTCGGGCAGTCGTGGGCTTGAGGCTTGCGCTGGGGTTCCGGGAATAGCGGACAGAACTCAGCTGCCACGATGGCTGCAGCATGGTAAGTCCTTGCAGGGCTTAGGGCCGGGCTCTGAAGCGCTGCTGCTGCACCTTTCGTTTGCATCTGTCCGAAACTTTCGTTTTTCAACTCAGGCAAAGTGTGCTCGCATCGGCTTCGGACGGAAGTGAGCTTTGCCCAAGAAAGGACCTTGGAAAAGACCAGACCTAGGAATCCTGCGAGCTGCCTTGGGCGGCGGAGCAGAAACCAAAAAGCCAGGTTGGCAGCGCTAGCCGCTAGAGCGCTAGAGTGCTAGAGCGAGCGTGACAAGCACCGGCCGTCTCCGGAACATGCCACTGCTAACGAGAAAGCCTCCGGGGGAAGCTGCAACGGAAAGAGCCTCGGCCGCCTCAAGAGCCTTTTGCGTCACCTCATGTACCACATGTACCTTGCTGCGGAAGAAAGGCTTCCCCCAGGTGGGCCTCGGGATCTGAAGATTTAAGCTACTAGGCCAATTGCCCATACCTCCCAAGTGTCCTCCCGTCCCATTCACACATCAGCTGTCAGCAGTAGCTTCTTTGAAGCCGCCGGCTCCGCGCGTACGATAGAACCTTACTGAGATGCGCCTGCTGCAGCTTGGGCATATCTCAGCCCCTAGACAACATGCGTTCCAAGGGACGTATTTGCGATGATTGGCTTCTTCCCGAATGAAGGTGGACGAAGTTCTCCAGGATTGAGCCTCAAGCCTGAGTCGCAGCTGCCAAGCGCGGTGCAAAATACAGCCCACTGGCAGCTGCTTCCGGTGCATGCCAAAAAGCTCAAACTCATTACTTGGGCTTCTGTCTGTGGCTGCCCATACCTCTCCGCAATGCCATATCCCGCACGTCTGCGCAGATACTCCTTGCCTGGAAGAGATTCGGGCGTGAGGGTGCGCATAGTGTTGCCGCAAAGTGGCTCTACATGCACGCAGGTGTGTCTAAGCTCCGTGCGGCCCTGGCCATCTGCACTCACACCTCTGTAAAGAAGTTCCCTAGTGCACGGTCGATCTGTGTCCTCAGTGTAGCCGTCTCCGCAAGGCTCTCAGAATTGCAGTCCGCCAATCAGTACCGAGGCTCTGCCTGCATGTGAAGTTTCTCTTCCTGAGGCTTGGCATTATGATGGCGGCAACTGGATAAGCCAGGGTATGCCTAGGAGGAACCCGTCGTGGATGCTGTCTTCGGCCAAGAGACAAGAAATCCAATGGCGGCGGTTCTCCGCAAGGCTGTGGTCATGGCAGGGCGCATGACCGCACCGGATGATTGTCCAACCTCACGTCGCGACAGGCGCCAGGTCGCCACGTCCATGTCCCAATCTGCAGCTCTGTGCCGTCAAGGTGCTCTAGGCGATGGGAGCGGCTCCCGATTGGCAAAGGTTCTTGGTGTGGCCCTCAGTAAGCCAAAGATCCCCACAAAGTGCCGGGCACTCCCTTTTGCGGGCCTGGGAGGTGCCCAGGGCATGGGATGCATGAGAAATTCCTTTTCACTGCCCGGTGAACGACGACAAGGGTGCCAGTGTGCACTGCAACTGCTTGCCGCTACGCCTCGGGTTTAATACTACTATCTATGTAAGTCGAAGCCTGGTTCGAAAGCTGCTTCTGAGCGAAAACCGTAAAACCTTCGTATCCCTGTCGTGCTTTGAGAAAGGAGAGAACAAAAAATCAGCAATCGCCACACTTGTTGACTTGTCCGTATGTTCAGGAACCCCGGCGCTAACTCAGGCACGGAGAAAGACGCCAAGGCTGCGACTTCATGGCCGAACAGACTACTTACCGCCTTGTAGGCTGCGTCTTGATGCGCAATGTACTCAACCTTGAACCTAAAAGACGCCTGCCGTCCGTCTGTGCTTCCCATGCTGCGAACTCCAGCACCTTCATTCACACGCCCTGACCGGCCCGGCTCGGTCTCGCTTTTTGTTTCTACTTTTCGGCCTCAATTTAAGTTGGCGTGGGCCGGCATGCAGACGCAAGCCCTTTCCAGCTCACGGTTCCGTTGTGAGTGCGAAGCTCTGGGGCCTCCCAGCGACTCCGTCACTTCATTGCGATACTGTACATGGCACGTCCGCAGGTTCCACGGACGGCCCAGGGCAAATCATTAACATTAAAGGTCGAAAGTCATTGAAGATCCAGCCAGAGATTGGAACTCCCGGTCGGCTATCACCACGCGCCAGCCGGCCGAGCCTGGGCCTGATGCCCCGGGCCCTGGCCCACAGGGCCCATCTTGCCCTGGCATCGATGTCTCACATGTCTCAAGTCTCAAGTGTGCTTTTTTGAAGTGCATCATCCCTGGGGTCACGGCCTGCACCTCCCAAACAGAGCTTTGCAGCCTCTGGTGATTCACGTTCATGACCTCGGACGACCGAAGCACACTGGGCGGACCAGAGCTAGAGCTACCGCCGTTTGGCGCCATGGCTCCGCTCGAGAAGATCCGAACGATACATTCAATGCATGACAGCGGACAAGCCTCGGGGATCAAACAGCCGCCACAGCCCTCCAGCCCTGCTGGAAGTATTTCAGAGATGCGCGGCGTGTTGCGGCAAATTTCCGAGTTTTGTCCAAGCCGTCCATGAACAAAAGAACGATGACGGCACCGTCCCAAAAATATGCGAGCATTGAAGTAAACACCGAGACCGAGTACAGGTGGTTTTCAATTGCCAAACAGGCTCAACGTTGGACGACCACCGTATGGGACCCGGCGATTCATGCAGGAAGGAGGTTTCTGAAGCTGAAGATGCATGACCGACCGGGGGCACAGGCCTGGGTGGCAGTTCTGGCACTCGTTTTTTGAAATCATGCTTGCCGCTTGACGTTGGTGCAGCGGGCCAACGGCATGGAAACGAAAATCTGATGCTCTTCGCCCACCGACCACATGTACAAGCGACCACAACACTGGCAGAGCCGAGGCACCTTTTGGAAATCATGAAACTCCTTTGAGAGATCTCGCACAGCTTCGTTCCACCTGCAAGCCGCAAGCCCATGAGGAGCCCGGAGCCAGGGCTTGGACTCACGCGCATCTGAAAAGCAGCGAGTCGTCGGACGTGCCTGTTCATGTTCTCAGCGAGACTTGCGATGGCCTGATCGTGCTCGCTGCGGAGCCTGGGTAAAACAGCTGGATTGAGAGCAGCGTGTGTAGGCGTGGATTGTGGCTCCTCTTCATCTCGTTGTTCGTATACTGTGCTGCCATTTCCACCTGTCATACGAGGTTACGAGAATGGGACAGCAGCCGGACTCCCGCTTGACGAATCAAATAGGTTAGGCAGCAAAAAAACTTGGGACACGTGCTGTTCTGCGAAGGCATAACGATCAACAAACACATACAAAAACAAAATCACGCCGTGAACCTGTGAAGTATAACATTCAGTAAACTGCAAAAATGATCCTGACCAGATGGATGCAGCATGAAAACCCGTTGTCCTTTCTCAAGACGACGGCTCCCACAAGTTTCAATGCACATCTTCATTGGGCAAGGCAAGCCTGACATGTTTGGATAGCACAGCTAGTCAAGACTGTCAAGATTCCGGACCTCGGAGACCTTGTTCACACTTTGTTCGAAGGTGAGATGCTGCTGCCTGCAGGGTCATGGTTTCGTTGCAAGCACCGCCAGATTGGACACAACGTGGGACTTCGGCCTGTTCACATCATCCCCCTTCGTCCTAAGCTCATTCACCTTGCAGCGAATGGACTGAGTCTGATGCGGCACGAGCAGCTCGCAGTATCTGTTGCAACTTTGCACCCGCCTCTGTTTGCAACTGGATAATCTGCTGCTGGAGCTGCTGATGCGTGTGAGCATATGCCTCACGATGTCGCAACTGTCTAGCATGACTGCCCCTTGCAGCTGTGCAGTGCAATACAAGCTCGCAGCCTTTTTGAGGGTTTCAAGCTCCAGTGTCTTGAACCTGGCACTAGGCAAGAGACCCATAGCCAACGGCTGGCTTCGGCGGGCTTGCAACGATCGACCTGGCTACCAGCAACAGCTGGTGTAAGCATGTCGCAGTCACTGCAACTGCTCCGACAGAGACTGGCTCTCTGCATGGACCTTGTGCAAAGTAGAGACCAGACAAGCAAACTTCGCCAGCTTCTGCTTACGCCACCTCCTGCTCAAACTGGCTCTTCGTTTTCTTCATGTTGGCGATCTCTGTGTACCTCGTCTTCTGCCATGTGGCAGAGCTGATGCGCTGCTGCAAACTATACCATCCAACTCAGGCTGCAAAGGTCCGCCCTGAAGATAAAAGCGCACGCGTCGGTGAGCTTGTCCCGTAGATCAGAGATCTGTGACTGCATCTGCTGCTGGACCTGTCTGAGTATGTTCACAGCAGACTTCAACAAAATGGGTGTCTGTGTGCGTGTCTAGCAGATGCCTTGGCAGGCCAAGTGTTGACTGATGCAGACTGACACCATGGAGCATACGGCTAGGGGCGGCTAGGGCTTGCACGGTGGCAGTGTTCCTTTTGAACTCTGTCAAATCCGTGTTGTTGGATGTAATGCCTGTCCGTGTCCGAAGCGCCGGGGAGCAGTCGGGAAGCAGCACCACAGTGCAATTAGATCGACTGCATGTCGAGGGCGATACCATTGCGGATGATGCCCATTTCTGCCAGCCTCGGAAAAAGCGCAACTGAGGTGAGGCAAGAGCAAATTGAAGCACGGTTCTGAGGCAAAAGCATCTGCTGAAGGGAAGAGTTGCTGCGCAACTTCATCTCCTTAACTCACTCGTAGATGTAGCGTGCTGAAGCTGGGTCTTCTTGCACATCACACTGGATCGCTTGCTGCAGCCCGTGGCTCGGAAAGCCACTGTGCAAACGCCAGCACTGTGACGTCCAAGTCCTTCGCGAAAGCCGAGGTTTAACGGTAGCAGATCAAGTGCCTCCAGTCTGCAGTATCGTGCAGCAAGTCCTGGGCCGAAGGGAGGCGCTTGCCTCCACCATCTATCCTGAACGTATCCACATAGCCACGCTGCCACGCTTTGCATTCTTTGAGCGGTCGAAGCCAAGCTAGGCACTCAAAGCCGCCAGGGTACGCCATGCTTACCTGATCTCAAACTCATCCCAGCCCCCTTTCGAGTCGACCACGGAAAAACAGAGCGTCTGCAACTCGAGGTAGCCACGCGGTTCCTTTGCCCGCCGTTCATCTACAGCCTGCTTCTCTAGAGCCAAGGCTGAAGATCCAAAGCAAAGTGTCACAAACGAGCTTTTGGGAGCATCCTCGAGCAGTTGCGGTGCCAAATCTTGCTGAACGGTCCCTGTTTGTCGCACTGCGCACTGACTTTGGGGCACCTTTAGCCCAAATCATCTACTAGTAAGCATTTCACTGCAAAGGTGAAGCCTGCGGAAGCGGATTGCGCATTGCAGCAGTTCGACATGATGTCGCATGGGACCACCTTCAGCTTGCGTCACCTCGAAGCTACCACAGCTTTCCTGCATTGCATCATAGGCTGATCCGTGCCCGTACGCGCAGACACACATGCGGACACAGACTGGCTATGTTTCTTTCATCTGCGCTCACCGGGGAGCGAGGGAGATGTGGCGTGCTTGCAGTAGCATCCGGCTGCTTTGCTGCTCTGCTCTTGCTTGCTCGCTATGGAGACCACGAAGGGCCCCCTAACGGCCCTGCCCATGTTGGCGCCTGTGCGTGTACCGGCTGCCATTGCCCTCCCCTTGGCCAAACATGTCTCAATTCCACAAACATGCTATGCTCCCCACATGAAGAATGTGCTCCTTTAGTATGATGCCCCAAGATCCGCTATCCTTGCCGGATGCTGTGCGCAGTTGACTTCGATAAGGCCTTCGTAACTATCGTTACGCATCGCTATCTGACGGTCCTATCTTCCCGTCTTGCGTGAAAAACCAAGACACCCTTCAGTTCCGGTCCTGGCTCCAGGCGGTGATTGAGCTCTGATGGCAGCGCCCTTGGAAAGAACTCTACGTCTCTGTCTGATACGGCCAAACACAAACTGATGTAGCTGGAACTATGTGAATTTATACCCCCTTGTGTGTGTGTGTGTGTTTGTTAGTGGACATGGGAATGTATGTGAAAGCACTCATATGTATCTGCACCTGGGCACGTGTGCAGGTGCGTTCACATGTATCTATGGGCCCTTCCACAGCTTCTGGTCATCCATCTTGCAGATGGGAAGCGGGATGCATGCGATCCCGGGCGATATTGCCTTGCTTTTGTGTCGATGCGTTCGTTTTCCTGCTTGGCAGTTTGCTTACACCCCTACCCTATCGGGGTCGAGGCGCGAGTTGGTGGTGGTTAACACTCACATTACCGCCCGTAGATTCAAAGATGTTCAAGATGTCTCGCGTCGAGTGACGAGGCCCGTGTGCACGGTGAATGGTTTCATGTGGGTTCTTAACACACTAACTTGTTGCTCCTGTCGTTACAAACGGGTGCTAAGTTTTCGGTTTCAGTTTTAGTGCATACACATTTTGAATTGTGAAGTTACGCAAATTTGCCGCTGATTCGTAGCATGCACACTTCCTCAATGTAGTTCGTAGCATGCACATGTGCCAGACTGTCCTTGTTGAGCCTTGGTTAATGAGTGATTCCAGTGTGGGTCTTGGAACGCTTGTCGAAAAAAATCAGGCGATTGTTCGACGAATGTCCCAGTAAGTGGCAAGAAAACGCCATCTCTGGTAGGCTGCAGGAAATTATGCGAAAAATAAATATTCGCAAATTATCGAACAAAACAAAACGTCAACCCAATAGTCGTCGAACCAATCTCCCAAAAAAATCAGCCCTCCGCAAGATCTTGGAAGGAATCTTGGAGAAATGTTCCTGGGAACAGTTCCGGCTTCGAACAGTCTTATAGGAAATCAATGAACGAACCTTGGATCGTCGTAAACACCGACCGGCCTCCATGGGCGTCCCCAGCCGTGTTGAATCGAAAAGAAAGAAGGGTGGTTCATAAAGTGATGGCATAAGTTTCTTGAAGACGAAATTCCTCCTGAAGAGTGGTTCTTGCGATGATTCTGGGATGATTTGTCGACGATATGTTGCAGGTCAAACTACATATACTGATCGATGGTTTCGGCGATGGATGTTTTGTTCCAGGATTTGTTCGAAGAACCCACATCCCTGATCGGTGGTTTGTGTTTTTCGATGATGTGGTTGAAGAATTGCTGAAGCCCATCCATTTGATCGCTCATTAGGTCGATGATCTTTAGCAAAATTGTTCGACGAGTTTGTGGAGCCCGAACAGGTGATCGACATGCATCTACATTGTAGTTCTATGCGCATGTGAAAGCATCTTGTTGTAGCTCCAGTCGTTGTAGTTGTATCCACACACGCACACGTACCAACATTCAAACGTCATCCTGAAGCCGAAAAGCAACAACCTGCACCCTGGACCCAAAAAACTGTAGATTGAAACCCTAAACCCGAAATTCCTCAAACCTGAAACCCTATCAAGGGATTATTGAGGTTCCTAAAACTTTGGGTCTGTCATCGTGTAAGCAGTCTTGCTTGGGCTCGGGAGGAGCAAATAAGGCCTTACTTCCTCCTCCCCAGTCATTGCTCTTAGGGGATGAGTGAAGCATCACTGCGCAAGTATGATGAGCATCATTTGCACGGCCCCGTTCCCGGATAGAAGCAGGAGGGAAGGGTCGGGGAGGAGGGAGGGAGGCCCGGCTACTCCCTCCTTCCCGCCACTCCCCTGCTACTCCCCTCCTACTGCCCCGCTACTCCCCTCCTACTCCCCTGCTACTCCCCTACAACTCCTTTGCTGCTCCCTTGCTCTACTACTCCCCTCCTTCTCCCCTGCTACTCCCCTGCTACTCCCTTGCTACTCCCCTGCCACTCCCCTGCTACTCCTTTGCTACTCCCCTGCTACTCCCCTGCTACTCCCCTGCTACTCCCCTGCTACTCCCCTGCCACTCCCTTGCTACTCCCTGTTACTCCCCTTGCTACTCCCTCTTACTCCCTTGCTACTCCCTTGCTACTCCCCTGCTACTCCCCTGCTACTCCCCTGCTACTCCCTTGCTATTCCCCTGCTACTCCCCACCACTCCCTTGCTACTCCCCTGCTACTCCCCTCCTACTCCCCTGCGACTCCCGTGCTACTCGCCTAGTATTTGTCGCAGGAAAGTAGGAGGGGGAGGAGCAGGGTAGTGGAGCAGGGAAAGAGAGTACCAGCTGCCTTGCAAGGCAGGGCTGCAATTTACAAGGCATCCAGGATTCAACCGGACTCAAAAACGAGCATGTACCAACTTACCAGACGTAGGAACCAAAAACGTAGACACCTGCAAAATGCTTGGACCCTACCCAGCCTCCACATGCACGGGATCAACAGCAGGCCTAATCTCAAACCTTAAATTGCTTAAACCTTGCTTCCCTATCGCAAAAGTCTTGAAGCATAAACTCTAAACGCCTGAACCCCAAACACGGTACCTCACATCCACTGAACCCGGACCTTTCTCACAGCATGTGGTGTCATAAACCCAAGCCCTCCCTGAAGTTGGGGAACCCGCAATGCTCAAAGCTTGAAGCGTGTGACCACAAGCCCCAACATCCCTAAACCCTAAAACATTGAGTGATTGCCAGGAAGGCAAAGCTCTACTACAGCCCGAAACCCACTAGGCCCACATCCTGCGACCCAAACCACAAACCTAAGCCCCGACACTGTTTGGGTTTCGCCTTGGGACGGGGGTTTACGTTGGGGGTTTTGCTGCTGGCGCCTGTGTCGGCTTCGCGTTGGGTTTGGTTCGCTGCCGGCTTTGCGTCGGAGCTTCGGCTGGGTGCCTTTTGGTGATTTAAAATACCCGAAACCTGGGAGGGAGCGGGTGGTTGCAAGAATCCCAAAGTTGCACCTGGATCTTCGTAGCTTCCGCGGCTTTGGGGCTAAACTTCAGCGCAAGCTTCGACGCTCGGGCGTTTGGGCCGGGGGGGCTACCCCACAGCAAGAATCTAGAATAAATCCGGGAATGCAAGACCAAGCCAAAGCCCCAAAACATTACCCCAACCGGAACTCGAAACCCCTATCATCATATTGCGCAAAACCAACACGAGTGCATCTGTTCTGGGAGCCACGCAGCACAAGGCGCACCTGCGGCAAAGGCCTTGCGTCGCACTACTGCATGCGAAGCATATCTTCCCGTGACAGGCAATAACCTTGCCACTACCGCAGCAACGCAAGAGGCATCGGGTGCCTTCTCAATTCCAAAGTTAGCATCAGTCACAAGTCCAGCATTCAGGCTCCAAACCGATTGATTTCCGGCAGGCTTGCCGAAGGGATGTGTTTGTCGGGTTGGAGTTTATTCGCGAGGTTCTTTAAAAAGCTGCTTTGCGCATGTTGCTGGGCCCTGAACATCAACTTGGCGATACTGCAAAATCTGCGGTGCCGTAACTTTGCGATGTGTTCTGACAAACTTGGATTGGTGGGCTTAGGGGCTTTTGCCGCTGGTGGTTCTAGGCTTGCAGGTCGGGCTTCAATTGTCCAACTGTCTGCGTTCGCGCCCCCCCTCCCGTGGATCATGCATTTTTTGGCAGTGTTGCCGAGTATCCGGCTAGCCTGTGGTCCTCCCTGTCCCCTTGAATGCTCTGTTGTGAGTTTACCTGTCAGGAGCTCCGCACCGGTTTACCGGTGATTCCGGGCATCAGGCACATCCACTGACGCAAAAGCTGAAAAGCAAAGGGAGGTGAGGGTAGAAAGAATCGTTGCGAGGAAGCGCGAGGTCGTCAGAACTTACTTCAATCGCTGTTGGTCTGCACTTTCCTTGGAGGACGTGCACCGTGCGAACTCACAGCAGTTGTTTTCTTTGGCCGATTTGTTGTCTGTTATCATTCACCTTCCAAAGGAGAAACAGTACTAAGGCTGGCGCTTGATGGCCGACCGGACTACTCACAGCCTCGCAGCGGGATTATTTATTCATGGAGAGACCAAGCAGTTTTGCGGTATATGCACCGCCCTTACCTTACCATCTGCCAATTTTGCTTGCCTCTGGGAAGGTTCTTCGTATGTGCTGCCAGGATGCGTAAACACTGTGGGCTCCAGGTTGCTCTATTTGCGGAGCGCTGGGAGCCTTCGGCAGAGGACCCGCAGTGGACGTCTCTGCCGGGGGGGAACCTAATCTGCACAGCACCAAGTGGAGCCTGGCCCAGCTTGCCCTGCAACAGTTCCGCGCACGTCTCTTGATGGGAAGTTCAGGAAAGCATCCCAAACTCCCATGCCTGCACTTCCCAAACAGAGCTCTGCAGCCGCTGGTGATTGACGTTCATCACCTGCAGTTGCGGTGACGAGTACAACACTGCTATCAAAGCATCACCACATGACAAAGCTGGAAATTTTAGACAACAGAGTCTCATGTTGGGAAACGAAGGCTGACAAAAACATCAGTGTGGGACTACATCATTCTTAGCCAGGCCTACGGGTTGTTGAAATATTCCTGGTGAGATAAGACAACCTGACTCGGATCTGGCAAACACACCGCATCACGTTTAGAGATGGCAACGACGCTCAACAGTTCTGCCACAGTTTCAGATGCCTGCTAAAGCTGCTGAGGAGCTTGCACCTGATAACAACAAATCGGCAAGAGTTACTGTAACACTTGCAAGAAAGCAAAACACAAAGTGAGCCAGAACTTTACTTCGGCGTGTTGCGGGAACCCGCTCGTTGATTTTGATGCTTGCGGAAAACTAGGCTGCAAGAACAAGTCTCTGAAAAAACTTCTGTGCGGAGACCATGTGGATAAATGAAAGCGACAGCGGTCTGGAAGGGTGCGGCGCCGAACTTTGCTTGCCAATGAAGCCAAAAAATGCCGAAACGAGTCAACGTCGTCGGGAGCAGGAAGAGCTTGCCCACTAACGTCCAGGGTGGGTTGCAATGGCTCGCATGACCAGGGGCCGAGGCACCTTTTGGAAGTCATGGAACTCCTTTGACAGGTCTCGCACGGTGTCGTTCCACCTGCGTGCTCGACACTTCCAGGATCAAACTGCATCCTCCTGCCCGAGCAGTGTCCCAGGCGCCTGTTCATGTTGTCAGCGAGGCTGGCTATGGCCTGATCGTGCTCGCTGCGGAGCCTCCGGGGCAAGTTGTCCTGGCCTGAAAGCCTGAAAGGTAAGAAAGCCTACGTCAGATTCGGACACGCCTCTTCATTTCGTTGTTGGCATACTGCGCTGCCATCTCCACCTGCCACTGCAGAGACTTTGGTACTTGCATAGGAGATTCGCGGGGACGAGACGAGGCTCTTTTGCAACTCAAGCGAGTCGGGGCGAGTGCCGGTGAAATGTTGGCTGCTGGCATCCAAGTGCGAAATCACGACACCAAGAACAATGGGATGGTTATTTGCCAACGTCTAAATAATGAATAATGCCGAACTGCGTTTAACAGCCCACGCACCGATGCATTAACTTGACAAGGCCCTGCTCAAGTGGCTCTCTTCAGCCTGCAGAGATAAACCTTGCATTGATCCGGCTTGCGTCCTCCAGGTCATGTCTGGCATCTCGCAAGCAAGCCGGTAATGTAGGAACCTGATGAAGAAACCTTGGGCTTCTACTAGGGTTCCTTAACTGAATCCTACTATTTTGGGGTTATAGGCCCGGGGCTTCTTAATCAGGTTCTTACATTAGATAGCTCTGGCGGTCCTAGGGTCAACAGCTGGCCGTGCTCGGTCCGGGCCTTTCGGCGGAAAGCTGTCAGTCCCTGCATCACTACGGGACCCTCAGCATTCACACCACTTGCTGGGGCGTTGGCAGTTGCAACGTCAAGCTGCTGAGTTGGCTGCAAGACCTGCGGTGGAGTAAGGTCTCTGAGGCTGGCTACGCGCCGTCAATTTGCAGGTACTTGCCTCGAGGTCCTCTTTGGCATTCCGAAGGAGCCCGCGAACGACAGAATCATGGGCCCGCTCCTGCAACTGGCGCGTCACCAAAAGCTTTCAATCAAATTTCGGAGTGCCTCCGGGCGCGTTGTGGAGTAGAGGAGTATGCCTCCTGGGCGTAGAAGTCTCGCTGCATTGCATAGCAGCGCCTGCAATCTCGCACTACACTCGCTCTCGGCTCAGAATGGTTCCTGGCAGAGCCGACGAAGGATGGTCTTAAAAGATTTATGCATCTGGAGGCTGCTGTCCACCTGCTCAATAGAACTTACACACGTTGTGATCAAAATATTCCGAGTGGTGAGTTGTGCACATCTTGGAAGACTTCGTGCCGAGACTGAGTTGGGGTGGTGGAATCGGAAGCTGTGTTGCAACAGGCTGCTCGGCTAAATTAGGCGATTGCGTGCCAATGTGTTGGATTTTCTATTAACCTATTCTCTGTACGCGCATCAGCAAGGAGCATAAATCGAGCTGGGAGGTTCCTAGTACTGCAATGCCATACAACCCCCGCTGGGTATGACTTCACCCAGCTACTTGCCTACATCTGCACCTGAGCTGTGGTGCTGCATCACAAAAGCGTGCCCAACATCTGACTGCAACACTTCACTCTCGTCGTGCACTGCAGAAGCAGGCCGGGACTGCAAAGTGCATCACATGTTCAGAATCCGTGGGCGCGCCTCTGCAAGCTCCGGATACTTCAGATCGGGCATCCTGAAGGCAACTCGCTCTGAGCTGGACCGCAAGGCAGCTGCAGTCTGTATCCTGGCCTTGCTCCGAAGCCGCAAGCGCAGGTGGGATCCACGATGATTCGGTCAAAGGGCCCTAGCCTTCAGATCGCACGTGTTTACCTCGGCCTTGGGCCTAGAAGCTGGAACTCTCCCACATCCCAAGCGTGCAAGCTCTCTCGCAGGCATTCTCAAGCAGCAAACTCGAGACATCCTGGATCACCGTGTGAGACAGTGAAACTTGCTCGGATACTTGGGAGCTTGTGGCTGACGAGCTTCTCTGCACACATTGGGGTTTATGCAACGCATGCCATGGAATGATAAGGTGAAACCTGAGAGACTTATTCCTCGCTTGCTGGAATGTCTGGTGGGGCCGGGGTGTCATCCGCCTGATGTGCGGGCTCTGCAGGCTCTGCGGGCTCTGCCTGCTCTGCGGGCTCTCCGGCACCTTCGACAACTCCACTGGCTACATCGCCAGCTAGTTCAGTCTCCTTTGCCTCTGCCTCAGAGCCGAAGGCGTCAGTCGTGGCGAAGACTTCCGCTCCCTCTGCCGGATCTCCGAAGCCTTCAGCTTCTACAGCTTCCGCATCCGCATCTGCGAAGTCTTCAACCCCGTCCAAGACCACCGTGTCTACTGTTCGCTCTCGCACACCTTTCAGATGCTGCTGCAAGGCCAGAAGATCGTCGATCACCTTCTCTCCATAATAACTAAACTGGTCCTGACGATCCGACTGCATCGCTGCGGGATCACCATGGAGCCGGCGCAGCTCCAATCGATGCCGCTCCTTCGTCTCTTTCAGAGCCTGCTGCCACCTTTCGCTTTCGTCGTCCCTCTGCATCTTCAGCCGTCGATAGGCATCTCGATGTGCTCGAGCATGGTCGAAGGCGTGCATTAGCCGATCCTCAGGCACGGAGCGACTGAGCGATTCTCACGCCGAACGGCAGTCACTGCAACTTGCCACCTTCCGGCCTTCATCTCCTGCTTTTCCTGGCGCTCTCGCCGCAGCTGTGCCTTCACTGTCCGCAGCTTTTCGTACAGGGCGGCGCGGCTGGCACTGGAGAAGTTTTGCCTCAGATCGCCGGTCTTCGAGCTTCAGGCGACGGGAAAGCGATACAATGCTTTTACGGCAAAGGCTGGACAGATTCCGTCGAGATGCATTTCTTCCTTTGCCTTCTTCGCCTACAGAACTGAAACAAAAAAGGTGCATCTTCTGCCGGCCTTCGGAAGCCGCTGCCTGCTCTAGAAGCAGCTTGATTTCCTGCATCCTCATGGCTTGTTCCTGTGTCATGCCTCGGAAGATTGCCACCGATACTGTGCTGTGCAGAAAACTGGGATGTGCTTGACAGTCACATCCGGCCTTTTCCGAGCGTCCATTCCTGCGCTGTCTGCACAATCGAGAGCGTCTGCTCCAAGTCGGCTACCCTGCCATGCAAGGCTATGAAGCTGTGAGCCTCCCCATCTGAGAAGTGGCATGCTGCAATGCTAGCAGATAGCACGGGCCGCCTGTCTTTCAATTTCTTGTTTTCCTTCTTCAACTCTGAGACCTTCGCTCGCACGAAGTCCAGAGGCCTCCCGAGCACATCGCAGCGAACAGCAAGCGTCGGCACACGAATCTGCTGCTACTCTCTTCGGCGGACGTGTGGGGCCTTGCACCGAGGTTGACGGCCTCATCTGCGTGAGTGTGCGCAATCAGAAGATCCACCGGGTCTGGCGGGTCCAAAAGCATTGCGTCGTCATCCTGATGCATCAAAGCCCTAAACATGAAAACTTCAGGCAGCTTGGCAGGTCCTCAAAGCCATCTGCTTCGAAACTCGCGCTCTTTTTGGGCTCGCCGTCGACGAGCGCATCCGCAAAGATCTCGGACATTGGGGGATGCCTGAAGCACACGAAGTATATGATTTTGGGATGTCGCCATTTCAGCAAGGGCAGCAGGGCCGCCACGCGCCTTGCAAAGCGGCAAGCCAGGCCCCTCTTGCAACTCTGAGCCCAAAGCCGAGGAACTGTTATGCTGGCTGAAAGCTCGCATGCGTGGAGGCTAGCCGAGAAAAATGCGAAGTGCCACCGCAATATCTGTAAGACCTGAGACTTCGACCGTTGCAGTGGGAGCAGTGATTGCTTCTGCCATGCCTTGCAGACAGCCCAGACTCCGATTCCTAATATGCCGTTTGGGCAAAGCAAAGAACTTCTCAAACGCATCCGCTCTCATGGCGGTCCCGGCCTCCACACTGCTGAGGAGGATGTGGCCAGCTCCTGTAGTCCTGGCCGGGCCCATGATTCCGTCGACTCGCCCGAAACCTCCAGCAAGGCACCTTGTAGCTTGGAGAACTGGAACCTCGCAGGTCCCAATATGCCCCTCTTTCTGTCAAAACCCAAAAAGCCAGCAAAGGCCAGCTTGCCTCCGCGGGAAGCAAACTCTGAAGCCATGGCTCCATGCTTCGCACGTATGTCCTCTTTGCAAGTCTTCTCACTTCTCAAGCGCCACGTCTCACACCAGGCACCATGCCTGTCGGGAGCGTTGGAGACCAGAACCGAAGCATCTGGCCTGCCAGGTCGGACTGGGGTACTTGCATACTGTAATGTGTTTCTGGAGTCAAAGAAGCCGAGCCTTCCGTCGCCCAGCGCACCAGACTCATGACCTACACTTTGAAGCCAACTCCGACCTGCATGAAAGGAAGCTTGTAATCGGCTTTCGGCGAAGGTCCAACTCAGGCAGAGTCTGTCGGAGAACATGCAGCAGGCAAGGACTGCAGCCTGAACGGGGTTACAGCCACAGCTGCACATCAGGGACGAAACATGAGAAAGAGTCATCGCAAGCCCTAGGCCCTAGTCACGAAGGTCAGGGGCCTTGACACCAGATCCGCACAGATCCAGCACTCGCTCGCCTGGCCTCAACTGCCCCATGCTGTCACACAAGGAAGAGCTCTCTGAGACACGTGAACAAAGCGGCTGAGCCGATGTCTTAGCCCCGCACTGTGCACCGAGCAGTAATGCGCATATCGCTGGATGGGCAGGAACTGAACAAGACCTTCAGCCGAAGGCACACAAACACAGGCATGGCAAAAGTGGAACCAATTTTTTGGACCCAGGCTCGAGAGACGGCAAGCGTGGAACGCCGCCAGCAACCTGACTCTGACTTCCGAGTGCCATCTGCAGACCAGACCAAAGAACTGGAGAAAACCAGCAAGCCAAAGGGCCAAGGGCCAACAGGCCAAGAGGCCTCGGTGGTGCGGGAGCCGCAGGGAAGCTTGTCGTCCTGCACCTGCAAGTGGGAGGGGAGCCATGAGAGCCTCTGGCATCAACAGTGTGGCATCAGACTTTTGGCACCTCTAAGGGTCTTTTGGCAGGGAGCTTCCCAGGGCAACGACTCCGGCTCTGGCAGAGAAGCGCCTACAGCTGGGGCACGATCCAAAGCCCACATCACCCGAGAACCCATACGCCAGATTCCGCCTGATCTTCAACGGGCTCCAGACAGTTCTCCTGCACTGGTCGTTCGGTTTTTCGTGCTTTTGACGCAGCGTGGCCTGGCCGTCCTGGATTACTTGGTGGCGGACATCCGCCGATGCAAAAGGACTGAGCCTCAGTTTGGGCATGCAAATACTGGGACAAGACTCAGTGCAGTACTGCACAAGAGACTCGGGGTGAGACAGAACTAAATTCTGATCCAATGTCGGTTGGACAACCTGACCGATCGCACAACCACCACCTACAACCCCAACACCACGAAGTCTTTTGCGGCCTGCTCATCAAACCCTCGGGTTCCTTGAGCAAACTCGATCGACGCGAGCTTCTCCTGAAGCACTTCGAGCTAGTTTGTCTCCTACGGACTGCTGCCGCTCGGAGTCTGGCTTCCAAGCCCTGTTCTGTTTCAAACCTGAAGACGGTCGGATGATCCAACTTTTGCGATTTCACCAAAACGTTCTGCGAACCCGTGCCTCTGAAGGAAATTCTTCTGCGAGAAAGCTCCGGCGGCGGACGACACGCTGGCCTCGTCCGGAGGGCTTCTGACTAGACTCCAGACGCTGTGGACCTGGCCTCCCAAACTAAAGTGTCGGGAGCGCCCCGACAGCTCACGGGACACTCGATGGCGATTTGGGTTTGCGCCATCGTGTCCCGGTGACGGAATGTTCTACTTTGCACTTAAGCCGAAACGAAAGCATGCATCAATCGACCCGGACCTAGCACACGGTCGCAGCATCCTCAAAATCCACAAATGAAGGAAGCCCTGCGACCTCAGAGACCTTGTTGACGCTTTGCTCGAAAGTGAGATGCTGCTGCCTGAGATGACACATGAGCCAGAGGCATTTTCAGGTCTGCATGTAGGTGCAAAACTGCTATGCAGAATCTGTGAGTACATCCAACACTCCAGGGATTGATCTTCTCAGTCGCGGGCCTGTTCACATCATCGCCCTTCATTCTGAGCTCGTTAACCTTGCGGAACAGAAGCACCGAAGCTGCGCACCTAGAACGCACAGTCTCGGTTGAAGCTTCTGCTAGCCAACGGAATGGGGCACAGTTGTAGCTGCCGAGGCACCTCTGTTTGCAACTGGATGATCTGCTGCTGGAGCTGTTGATGCGTGTGAGCATAAGCCTCCCGATTCTAGCCGGCTCCTCTGCCCTCTGCATCTGCTCTAACTTCTATGATCTTATGTCTTCGGCCTTTTTCAAGGTTTCAAGCTCCAGCGTCTTGAACCTGGCTCGAGGCTGCACGAGGCTGCACCCGGCAAGTCTATGGACTTGCAAACAAATGCAAGCATGCCATGCTCACTGCAGTTGCTCCGACAAAGACTGGCAGTCTGCATGGACCTGCGAGAGACTAAACAGCAAGTCTTGCTCCTGGCAGTGCTCCTGTCACCTCCTGCTCGAAATGACTTTTCGTTTTCTTCATGTTGGCGATCTCGGTGTACCTGATCTTCTGTGATCCAGCCCTGAGACTGGCAGATGTCTGGAAGAATCTAGCATCGGCTGCTTGGGAACAACTTGCGAGGGCACGCATCAGTCAGCTTGTCTCGTAAATCGGAGATCTGCGACTGCATTTGCTGCTGCACCTTTCCATGCGACTACAGCAATACCAGGAAAGCGCATCCAAACAGGCCAGGTCTCAGTCAAAGACGCAGCGCTCTGGTAGGGCTTGCACGGTAGCAGTGTTTCTTTTGAACTCTGTCAAATCCGTGTTGTTGGACGTAATGCCTGTCATTGTCCAAAACGCAGGGAAGCACATGAAGAAGCACTGTTGAATCGACTGCATGTCGAGGGCGATACCATTGCGGATGATGCCCATTTCTGCCAGCCTCGGAAAAAGCGCAACTGAGGTGAGGCAAGAGCAAATTGAAGCACGGTTCTGAGGCAATAGCATCTGCTGAAGGGAAGAGTTGCTGCGCAACTTCATCTCCTGAACTCACTCGTAGATGCAGCGTGCTGAAGCTGCGTCTTCTTGCACATCACACTGGATCGCTTGCTGCAGCCCGTGGCTCGGAAAGCCACTGTGCAAACGCCAGCACTGTGACGTCCAAGTCCTGGGCGAAAGCCGAGGTTTAACGGTAGCAGATCAAGCATGCCTCCAGTCTGCAGTATCGTGCAGCAAGTCCTGGGCAGAAGGGAGGCGCTTGCCTCCACCATCAATCCTGACTTCAAAGATGTTGTAGTCGGCAACTTGATCTCTAAAGGTAGGAATTTCCATCAAAGCCGGGGACTCGATGCCACCGGGATGTGCCATGCCTCCCTGAGCGCTAATGTCACTTCGAGTATTCGAGGGTGTCGAGGAAGCCGCAGTGCTACGGGGTCCCTTTGCCCGCAGCCTAGCTACAGCCACAGCCTTTTGCCTTAAGCCAAAGCTGAAGATGGAACATGCAAAATTGCAAGTCCATGGAGCGACTGGCAAGCAAGAAGCGCACTCCTAGGTCAGTGTCTTCTGGGAAGGTTCGTTTCTTGCTGCCGCACGCTGTACAGTGTTGGTGCAGGATACGAAGTCACAGTCAGTCAGCCCCCCACACTCAGGACGGTTTGGCCTTGGTGCAGGCAACCACATTCCCGACCGGCACATGCCAAGCAGGAAACCCCACTGTTTCGATCTTGGCATGGTCCGTTGGACGCAGTAGCTATGGTGGAACTCACTCATTGAGCAATGTTAACCTGTTTCTTTCTGAAGGGTTAAGGGCGAGGAGCAAAACTCCCCCCCCCCCCCGATCAGTGCGCCCCCGCATGTTGTGAGGATCCACCCATCCGATGCAGGCACGGTCCCTTTTGTTTCCAGTTTGGTTTGTACTTCGGCTCCTGTTTTGCTCTGGGCCTTGGCTTCGGCCTGTTTATGACTCCAACCCTGTCCTCCAAAGTCCCGTACAGGTAATCGATGCTCCACGTCCGAAGAGATTACTATCGGAAAGGTTGATGAGTTTTCTTGTCGTCCTGCCCCCCCCCCCCCTCCGTTCCCGTGGCACTAAATCATGCTCCAACAGCAGTTTCCTCTTTAGAGCAGGATACGTTCCCGGAGGAAACGACGACAACAAGGCAAGCAGTGCAAGTACCGCGGCGGACGGGTGGCTTGGTCTCTTTCTGACGAACGAGAAAAACCTCGGGTGTTTGCATTCGCCTTCGAGGCCACTACTTGCGATACCATGTTTTAAGTGTTTGGGAAGGCGGATGTGGGAAAGTGTCACTGATGCCGCGGTGTTCGGCGTTCCTGGCTGCATGTGATCTAGGTTTGTACTTTCTCCTCGACTGCCATAGGCTTCTGCATTGTTGTTGATGTGTCGTTCGTCCGGCACGTGGTGAGAAAACGCCCCAAATTGCGTGATGTTCGATCGCTTTACGTCTGACATTCGGCACCTGCAGCCCCTCAACCTCGAAAGAGGCACATGAGAACAGCAGCAAAACACAAGCGGGTCAACCGCAACAACAAGCGCAAAGACTAGCATGCACATCGTCCTTCCCATCCCAACCCCTTCACCTATATAGCCCAGACATCTTGACATGGAACAAATCCACATAACAATCGCCGGAGCCACAGGAAACAGCGCTCGCACCATTCTACACTGCATACCAAGGCAAAGGATCACAGAACTCCTTCACCCGGGGCAAACACCTGAAAAGTACAAACCCTAGCAAAGGAACACAAGCCATGACAGAAATTCTGCCATTAAGCTGCACAAGTTGCTGCAACAAACGACGCGAGAAAAACTTTTTGGACCACCTTCCAAAAGTCCAACCCCGACGTCTTCGTAGGCTTGAAGTCGACAGACCCTCGCGGCGGCAAGTACAACAACAGCAGCAGCAAGGAACTAACAAAAGTCCCAGCCGAACAACAACCTCTTGCTTTTGCTTCTTCTGTCGCGGGGCGGGCCCGGTGCGTCTTTCTCTACCAACAACAACAACAACAGGTAACACCACAGGCTCACTTCCAGTGACAACAACAAGCACCCGCAAGATCAACGCACAGGAAGAAGCAAACCACGAAGAAGCAAACAAAAGGCAGTTGCTTTAACGGAATGCCGAAGAAGACATTATTGAAAAGAAGAAGAAAACATTTTTAGAATGGTCCAATAGTCTCAAACCGTTGCAAGCCTGAACATGAGCCTCGGAGCGCACCACGCTACTGCTGCGGCCACTGCTGTGGCTATGCTGCCAATAATGACAAAAAGCAATACCAACAAAACGCTGCTTGCGCTGCAGCACGGCCATAACACTGAGGAATGCTGGGGCTTCATGCTCAAACATGCCAGTATGCCAGCTGCCATCCTGAAGCAGCCAGGAATAGCTGCATGGCCCCAGATGTCGCCACGATTTCAGCACTCCGGCAGCCTTCTGCATGTCTCATCTGCTTCCTTGAATGGAAGGGCCTGCGTTGAGCTTGATCGGGCACGAGTGCAGCTTTATGCTATCAACAATCCATCCTGCCTCCAACTGGTCGATGATCTCTCCCTTGTCCAGAACCGTTCCTTCACATCCAACCAACACGATGCGAGACCTGAGAACCACGAAAAATTGCACTGATGTGTCTCTCCCCACATCCACCAGCCGAGGCCACGACAGCAAGAACAAGCTGCAGCGTCGGACTTGCGATTCCAAATGACGCAGAGCCTCTAGGAACAAATTCCCAAGGCATTTCACTTCGAAACTACACATATTACGTTATCAAACGGCCTCTTCCGCCAATTCCACGCAATGCTGACAGAGCACTTCCCGGTCCGAGCAAGCTCGGCCCGCGCATTCGAGCATGACCTCAACCAGCTGCAACCATGGAGAAGCTCGCATGTGCAGCGCGATCCAGGAAGCAGACCGCCAGAGACCGAAGGAACTCCGCGACCAGATTTGGCTCCCCTTCAACGTGAGTGTGACTATCTCGTCGCTATCGATATGCTTCGGCACGATACATGATGAATGACACTGTGCTGCACAAATAGGGATGTTGCCCACAGCCCACTTGGCTGCTCCACCATCGGGCTGCTTCCACCTTGGCAGTCTGTCATCCACGAAGCAGACAAACGCGCGCCATGTACGCCGTTCCAAGAAGTGGGCCTGTTCACCAGCGGAAGTACGAAATGGCGTGCTTCTGCGGAGAACCTGTCTCGCTGACATCTTGCCACATCTAGGCACTCCCGACACGGCTGGTGTCTCCTGTTTCTGAAAGATGCCGGCATCTTCGTGGCTGATGCAAACCGGCGCGATTTTCCGGAAAGCTGTGCTGCCGGCGAGGATCCTGGACTCGAGAAAAATACAGTTGGACGCAGTGCCACGCACAGCGGCACAGCGGTACAGCCCTGGTGGCCTTGGCCTGCGGCCCTGGTCTCCTCGACCTTGCACGTCCCGAACATGTGGGGCGAATGGCAAGTACCAGTGGACTAGTGGGACAAGTAACAGCCTGCGCCCGTGCCCCCGGTCCCGCCTCCTTGCTCGAAAGCTTCTGCGCGGCGGACGACAGCACGAGCAGAATAGCTCGGCGCTCGTTCAAGGAGAGGTCCTGGGAGGTGTTTTGCCGCAAGACCACTTGGGGCTCTGTGCTCTAGTGCTCCTCTGTAGTGAAGTTTGCAGTGAGGCATTGAACAGCTTGGCGCCGGCTAGCATCAGCCACCAGCAAGGCCACGAGAGCCTGCAGGCAGTGGGTAGAGGTTGTGGCAGGCAGAATCCGGCGGGTTATGGGCGTCCGTAGCACCACGGCCTCGACTCTCATGTCCTGGAGTTCTTGGCCACTCACCTGCAAGCTGCAGCTCTCCGGCATACAGGCCGTTGACCCTTGCCCGTCACTCAAGGGCAGTAGACTATTGTGGCTGAGGCAAAGGGTCCTGTCCGCGATTGCCTGCAAATCCGCTCTGAAGACTGTGTTAAAAACCCGCGTCAACCAGCAGTTGTTCTTTCTTGTTTCGTTTGCCTCTCCGGAATGTTGGGATTCACGACAAGAGGACGTATCGGTACAAGCTTTTTTGTAACCTGTGGAAGGGGTATGTTGTCAAAAACCGCCACCAAACAAAATCTATGAACACGCAGTGAACAACTGCTTCCCGCAGTCCTGTTCATTCTCTCAGTGTGCAACATTAGCAAGGTCGGGCCGAGGGGTTCGCATCCCATCCAGCAGACTTTGCAATGCGCTAACCCTCGGCATTCGTCTCGCCTCTAGCCGGAGCAGACGAACACACAGGGGCTCCGCAAGCCTGAAGTCGACAGGCAATTAAACGCAGTTACGATATAGCGCCAGATTGCCTGGGAAGATCATCAGAACCCGCAGCAAGAAGCGCAGGCAGGTCTGCCTGGCTTGCCGAGATTCCGAAAACCCAAAAGCTCGAGCACCTCGTTGATGCTGTACCGACGTTTAGGCTTCGACCAAGGCTGTCCAAATTCTGGCCCGTGCCACTGCCTTGAATCGCTGGTGCACGACACTGCAACAGGCATCGTTTACTATCAGCTACACAGATCTACCAAAAAGCAGCTGCAACAACACAAGTCTCCCGAAGATCGGTGCACTGTTCGGCCCTTTAGCGACGTTTTCTCGCGGCCTTTCGGACGACTTTTGAGGCAACGGCTGGGGGCTCCGGAGCAGAGCCTGGCTTGCCGAAGGCCTTCCAGGAAGAGCGCTCAGTCCGGCTTTGCTACTCGAAGCTTCTGCTCAGTCCTCGTCACTCAGCGGCGTGGAGGGGGTTTTTACAGGCCCAAGCCTTTGTTGCAGTCACATCTTCACCATCAGGAAACAAAAATATCGTTGCTTTGTCATGGGTACCCCACAGCATCTCGTACGCACTCTGGAGGAAAGTGGGATGCCTGCAGCGCTCGAAGACGGTTCCTCCACTAACGAACTGTATTCCAAGCATCCACGAGCCCTGATGGGGCAGGAACTGGACGAGGAGCAGGTCCGAGCAAGAGTCGTTTTGCACATCCAATGGCTGCAAGGGAGACAACCCACCTGCGACCGACGAGAAGCCGCGATCCGGCGCAATTGGTTCTGCCATACCAAAACATGTGCATCGAACACGGGTGCAGCGCTGAGGTAAGCACGGAGCGGATGGCATTCATCCTCGTCGTCGCTGTCCTCTTCCGGCACCGGCTGTGGCTCTGCTTGTGACAGGGTCTGGCAAGGAAGCTCCTTGCGCAAAAACACACAAAGCTGCGACATCCTGCAATACAACGCAACGAAAGATGCCTCCACCTCCTCCTTCTCAAAGCTTGCCTCAAGCACACGGCTGCCAAGCATGCTGACTGCCCAAACCCTGCCCGAGTCCATGTAAGCTCCTAACGACCGACGGAACTTGTGGATGTGTCTCTGCCACAACTTCCCCGGCGACCTGCGCAATCCGGGATTGAGAACCGAGACGGTTGTCCGGCGACAAGTTGGGACGAACACGACTCAGTCGCCAACAACTTCGAAATCGGCGCCAGCCAGCTGAAAGTCTGCCACCTCTTCGAAACAGGAACGAAGCTCTTATTCTTTCCCTTGCCCGTGGCAATGTTGTCACGCAACTTGCAGCCGAGTATCAGCTGCATCGCGCCTTGCCACGAAGCCGCGCTTCAATTCAGGTTTTGATGATGGTTGGACGGTTTTATCGTACAACACACGTTACCGGGCGGTGGTAAGTTTCCAGGGGCTATATCTTCCAACTGTCACAGACGCATATTTCCCCACCCCGCCCCGCCCGGCCCCGGCCCGCCAGCGTGAGGGTGGGGCACAGGGCGAGGCCTCACCGAACACCCCACCCCAACCCACACCCCACTCCGTCACCCATATATCCTGATTTTTATCTCTTGCACGCAAAGAAAATAAAGCAAGCAAGCCAGCCTGTCGAAGCCATCAAATCGGAGCTGCTTTTGTTGCTCGTCGACTCCCGAGCACCAGCGCTCGGCCAACAGTTCGGCCAAGGCCATTCCGAGCAATCGTCGCTCTCTCGTCTGCGCAGACAGTCTGAGATGAATACCTTGCAATAAATATTTCGAGGAATGTCCAGGGATCGGATCTTGGTCCGCTATGTGTACACGGGCTGCTCGTGCCAGTCTCAGCGCCAAGTTTCGTTCCGCCGCGAGGTCTGAAGACTGAAAATGGGAAGGATCGGCCCATGCCTCTAACCAGTGTGCATAGGCTGGCCACCAGCAGTCTACCCCAGCTGCATGTATCGTGTCAACTATAAAGAAGACTGCTGCAGATGACAATTCACTGCCACATCGTTTCTGCCAAAGCTGGACGGCAAGAAGCTGCTGGATAGGGCGACCAGTTCCTAACGATGGATGTATCAATGCGGAAAACCGTGCCATGCCTTCGTCCCCGCAGACAACCAGCCGACAGCCAGACGTCTGAAAGAATGTTCCTGCAGCGCGCAAAATTGCACAAACCAACGCTCTGCTTGCTTGTGGATGCTGGTCTGCCAATCTTGAAATTGATTTCCCCAGCATGACGGCGAAATCCATCGAAGTGAGAGCCGCCTTGCAAAATGCACGAGCGAGGGCGCTGGCATTGCCCCTGAGGGACATGCGTCCCAAAATGTCCCAGCACGAAGGGTTCATCTCGAGATGATGGAAGCATGGTTCCGAGCGCATTGCCATCAGCAGTGTTTCAACAAGCCTGCTCAGGTACGAAGACTCCAACCATTCCACGAAGTCTTTCCCAGTAGGCTCATGGAAGATCCTCGCACACGCAGCTGCCAGTTGATCCTGCAAACCACAGAGCCATCCAGAAGCTGCTTGAGCAACTTCTGGTGAGAACATGTGGTTCCTCCTTATCAATGCTGTAACTACCACCTCCAAAGCTCCTCCAGCCAGCCAAGACTGTACAAACTGGAGGGCTACCAGAACATCTGCAGCCAGTGCGTGTTCGAAGCCTTGCCGCAAGGCCAACAACAGCCCACCCAAAGTCAACACTGCCGTCATTGGAAACTCATCTCCAAGATCTGCCGCAGACACGAAAAATCTGGAAAGTGCTCGCTGTAACTTCAAGCGGCCCGAAGCGGCTCCCTTCAGCACATGTTGCGTTGATCTTCGGGCAAACAGCCCCACCTGCTCTGCCGTGTCACTGCAAAGCAACGCAGAGGTAGCTTCCGAACTGCTCAACACAGCACATATTCTTCCTTCTGTGTAGGCACTATCCACATCCCCATCACTTTCAGCAAACTCATCCAGCAGTTTGTTTAACTCTTGGAAAGATGATGAGACCACCATGGCAAATAAGCTTGCGACAGCACTGCTGGACTTGGACCAGGAGAGATGGCAACATCAATCAACGGAAAATAATTCACTTGCTTTTTGCAGCTGTTTGACTTGCTAAGCAGTAGTTTGTTCATTCACTTTCGACGTAAGCTCGACTGCCAAGCTCTGCTCAGTACACGTATGATGAACGTTGTACCGCATGAAGCACTTGTTTGGCTCCGGACTGCGCTGAAATGAATGCACAATTGTTGGCCCGTCCCGCCCCCCCCCCGTGCCACATATAAACATCCAGAAAACGATCAGCGGTATTTCACCGTCGCGACATTCCCAGTGGGCGCGTCGTCTATATACAGCTTTCATCCATCATCAACGAAGCATAAGCTATATCTGGTGAAGCATGGTGTGCACATGGGGGCTCTTCCGCAGCCTCCTCGACTGCCCGTGGGCGCTGACATGTCGAGATGCAAGCCAGGACTTTACTGCTCTTGGGTGGTGGCACTTGAGGCACGCCGAGGGGCGCGAGTATCTGCAGAACTGTTGCGAAATCGCTTGGAAGCCCGACTGCAGCCATCAAAACAATTGCACCGGTCGGGACGCTGTCCACCCAAAAAAGGATCGGAGCCAACGACTCCTCTGTGAGCTCTTCAGGAAGCTCAAAATGCCGACATGCCCTGGATCCTGCCAATTTGACATACAAGCCCTGGACATGCGACCCTACGTCTTCGTAGGTCTCGCTTCTTGGGTCTCGCAGAGAAACAGAAGATAATTCCTCTGATATCCCACAAACAACAGTCAGCTTTGAAGCGGGAAGTGTTGTCTCTGCCTTCTCCGACTCTACAAACCAGCCACCACGGCCCCCATGACGGCGCCATGCCACTTGCCGAAGTCCTGGCACTTGTTGCCGGGAAGCCGGTGCACGCGCAGGGGCCCCATTCTGCGTCAAGCGCGCGAGATCCAAGTGGAACTCTCGCTGCAGCTGCTCGAAGATGTCGAACCACTCCCCCAAGGCAGCCGACAGCAAGTTCATGGCGCCTTGCGAAGCTGCCACTGGTATTTCGAGGCGATCGGGTTCCCGGCCGTTCTTGTAGTGACGAAAGAACTCGCCATCCTCGTTCAGCTCCAAGCCCACCGTGTCCCACGAATTTCCGCTGGCTTGAGCATCAAACTTCTCACGGTCACGCTTGACCCAGAGCCAGTAGCCCATAAATTCTTCGGCAAAGCGCTCTACGTACTCAGCGTCACGGGACCTGTCCGGCCAGAAGTCTTTCCATGCACTGAAGCAAAGCCGCCAGCCAATTCAAAAGTACTGACAGCAGCTACCCAACTCTTTGCTTGTGCCGGGCCGCCCGGTCGACGAAGAGAGCAAGTTTTCGGCAACGGACCAAGGCGAATGGTCCGAGTGTCTTCGGAAAGCCGTACTTGAGCATCTCCTTCGGCGTCTGTGTAAAATCTGAGCTGAAACGGCCTCGCTAAAGCGACTGCAATCTCCTTCTCTCCGACCGGGTTGTATGGAACAAAGCCTGGACTCGCACACAGAGAAGCGCGCAGAGCTTAAGCTGTGAAACTTTAATCCTTGCGCCCTCGCAACCGGCCTGGCAGAAGCGCAGCCGTGGGAACCTAAATATTTACAGATCGATTCCTTCACTGCTTTGTTGTTGAAGTTTAAGGTTTCAGCTCAGGCTCCGGCGACAGTCACGCCTGCTGCCTTCAGCTTCTGCTGGATTGACGCAGGGTCGGTCAGGAAGCCGGTGCCGAACTGACAGCAAGTCTGCGCTTGCACTGCTTAGCTCTGAGACAACAGCCAGAGCACCAGCCTTTCCCATACTTGGGAGGTGAGCTGCTCGGGAAGCATCCATGACCATGTGAATGTGCCTGGCCAAAAGGAAATCTGAATTGCTGATCCGGATCCGGCATAGATGGCGAGTGCAAATCTTAACATGGCAGATGCCCGACACAACACTTCCACAATACAAAAACCCCCAAATCATAGCGATCAGTGCGCTTGAAGTTGGTGGCACTGGCAACTTGGATGATGATCCGAGGCACCGAAACCCGGCGCTAACTGCGTTGATGGCAGTATCAAGCACACACAGATCCATTGCCAACCTTGCAGCTTCGATTAGCACGAAACGCTCGCAGCTTCTGTCAAAGCTTCCCGAATATCAAAACAACTCGGATTCTGCCAAGAGACCCACATACGAAGATGCGGTTCCTGGGTCAGGCAGGAAGACGTGATGACGCTTCACCGCAGACAAGATTCAGATCTTGACACGGGACCGCCACGGTTTCACTTCTTGACGATGCACATGGCCAATGGCGTGTCGTGCTGGCCAGATTCCGCCAACTTTACCGGGCGGCAGGGTGCGACAGTTTATTGCCCGGACTGAGGGCTAGCAACTCTCTTCTGATACTAGCGGCTATCTAGCACGGCGTTTGAGCATTCTCACCTCTGTTGAGCCCAGTAGTTGGCAGGTGGCGCCAATTGGATCTAAAACCTGCAGGAAAACCCTACCATGGTTCGGGTTGTCCAAGTCCTGAGGCTAGTCGGTTCATACACCGAGTGCTGCTCCCTGTCGTTCCCCACGGTTGCGCTCTTCTTGGGCTTGCTTGAGCGGTCCACGAGGCTCGGGTTGCAAGGTCGCGAGCGAAGAGATTTGAGGCCGACGATATGCGAAGTCACGCGATTTCCGTCCGCTACTTGGACTCGGAGGCGTCTCGACTCCAACTTCTGGCCCGAGAGTCAGCGACGGAGTCAGCGAGGCTAGATCAGAGTCTCGCTCATCGGAACAATCGGCAAAAACAACTGGCTCATCGGCAATGAAGACATCTTGGGATCTGAATTCCATCAGGTCGGACCAAAGAAAGCTGGAGACAATTCAATCAAAAATTAAAAGAATGGAGATCAAGAAAACCTGTGCACGATAGGAATCCAGACGAAAAGCTACCGCTCAAACCATCTGGGTTTACTAATCGCAGGGGAGCATCGTCCCACGGTGCCTTAGCCAAGATTTCAATGATTCACGTCGTAGTACGGACATGATGTCTGGCGGCGCATTCACGTCCGTGGCCTGCTCAGGAGCAGCAAGCAGCACTCGGAGAAGTCTTCAAAGGCTCACCAAGGCGTTCGGGGATGGCGACTGTACGCGGCTACACGGTGTTCGCAGCCTGATGCGAGCTGTCCAGCAGAACTGCTCCAGTCCATGACGCGAGTGGATAACCATGCAGCATCCTCTCGCTGGGCTCAGCCGCGTGGGAGATTCGCTCCTTGCAGAGCTGGGCTTGAAAATCCAGCTTCCAGGAAAAGCTCAGGCTCTATTCAGCCATGGGGCCCACGAACTCTGCTCATCTGGGTATTCAAAGGAGCCCAGGGAGTCCACAGCCTGTTGGGCCAGAGATGGGACCACAAGGAGAAGGAGGGAACAAGCAACCAAATCCTCGTGAAAGCCCTTGAAGGCAATCTTCACCTGATAGCAGTGGGAGCAATTGATGACAGCATCGGAGCGCGACATTTGGCAATCCCTCTGGTTCATCCAAGTCGCCTGGTCCTTGTACGGAGCGTCCCCGCTATATAACTTCTGTATGCAGGCAGCTATTGGCTCATAGAAAAAGGAGCCAGCTGTGCCCTGCACACAATGAGGAGGGAAAGGGCCCTGCTGTGGTATGAAGGAGCAATGCTGCTTCGGGTGGTAAGATCCTTGGTCCCACCGAATCATGAGACAACCCGATTCAAAGCGCTTCTTGCGTTACGACAATGCTGGAATCATTCGGGGCCACCGAGCTGCTCGTGAGAACAACCTCCCCACCACCTGTCAGCACAAGCCCGGTTAGCGCACACACTTGGACCAACACTTGGACCAACTTCACGGGATGCTGCAGTGTAGGCTCCACGCAGGTTGCAAAATGCTCAATGAGCCGAACAATCTGTGGACAGATGGTACTCCCCTCTGCCACTGCAAAGGCACCTGAAAGCAAAGTCTGACCGTGCTCATGCTGCTGCAACTGTTGCAGCTGCTTTCAGCAAGAAAGGGGCTGCCTCCCTGCGGATTCAGCTGATCAATCTCGACGAAGTCATTCCTCAATCTCACAGTGCTCTCTTAGACCAGTGGTGTCCGGTAGCAGTAGGGACAATAACGTGACGTCGTGACCACATGATGCCGTGAGCCGCCGCGGACGCCTGTGCTCATGGTTTGCTCCTCGAGCCTTGACGCAGAAACTCCAGTCGTATCGTCTTCGCTTGGCATAAAAGACAGCTGTGCAGGTACATATAATTCTGCATCTGTATAACTGTGATTTAATAAGTATGCATGCATGCATGCATGCATGCGTACATACAAGACACATGTACGTGCGTAAGAAAATGTGTGTATATGTATGTACAAATATACATATACATATGTATATATATATATATACATGTGTGCATACATATATGAAAATGTACATACATAGATGTGTATGTACTACACTCCACCCGCCCATGTACCTGCCTGCTTGGTGTCTATACCATCGGCGTGTGTCTGCAAAACTTCGTCTGCATTAGGCGCTGGCCACAGCCACTAGTATGTGCTTTCCTGTACTGTTCGCCTCCTACAGTTTCACTGTCAAATAGCACGGACAATTCATATGTTCTGCCAGAGCAAACATCGAGTTATGTTGCTTGTTTCACATTTTCTGCCTCACACCTATGTACTGCTCAAGCCACACAATTGGCAGTATTCAGGTAATCCTCATGAATATGCAATATTCATTACTTGAGTAGCTAATCGGTGCGGTAGCACAAGAAAGGCAGATAGGTAGACATTCATGGCTCAGCAGCTAAGTGCTAATGTGTTCCGGTTCCGCGATACCAAAAACACCGCTTAGCTTATTGATAAGGAGACAGTAAAAAAAACACGCAATGCGCCCAACATAGAAGTTGCATACTGAACAGGTATGGTTGAAATAGGGACTGAAGGGTACCTGCAAACAGGTTTCGTGAGAAAGATACACGGCGGCAGTCGAACTACGTATTGATTAAACCTTGCTTTAGCATTTACTTGGGCCCGAACGCGTTTAAGCAATGACAATATAATTATGTCAGGTCAGGAAATAGTGCTTGAGGATGTTTCTCGAAGCGAACATCCAAGGTTCAACGAGGACAAAGCAAATACCAATTCCCTGCTTGTTCTGTTAAGCCAGCAGTGTGGCATAGTTGCTGAACTCAGTACTTAATGCACAGTTGTCTGGCACATGAGGCAGATTCTTCCAGATGGTACATCGAAACAAATCATTGCACTAATGATCCTGATGACTGACAAAGAGAACAGCCACAGTTCTGTTTTTAGCTCCAACGAAGCGAAACAAGGTCGTCAGCAAGCAAGGCTACTGACCGTGAACTAATGTGCTGACGCGTGGCTTGACGGTTTAAGGAAGCCGCATGCGCGACTCCATTGGTGCTTACAGTGTTTCCAGCTCATTGCATGTACAGGGGAATGTGCTTCGTAAGCTTTGTGTGCCATGTGTGTGGAGGTTGTTGGTGCGTCCGAATTATTTCCGCTGATGTGTGCGCCTACAGCGAGTTTGGCTTGTATTCGCATGTGCCATTGCGTGAGGCTCCGCATGTGCAATTTTCGTTGGGGGTTTCCAAGTTTTCAGGCTCTGTCTGCACCGCTTCCATTGGTTTTTCCAATGCGTGCGGCACCGCACGGCTTTCATTATCTTTCCAATGGTTCAGACTCTGTGCACGCAGATTCTACTGTTTTTTTCCGTCGTTTCAAGCTCTGCGCGCACCATTTTTGTTGCTGTTTCCAATGTTTCCGCTCATTCAGAAACAGCAAACATTGGACAAAAAAATCCAAGTCCATCAAAACGCCATAATCATTGGAAACAACGAGCAAGAACCATGAAACCATCATTTTCCAACTATCCCAATTTCAAAATTATGATTCTTGTTGGTGTTCCCAATACTTACACTGAGTCAGAAGCAGGAAAACTAGGAACGGACTAACAAAAAACATAACAACAACATTCCTTAAACCATCCCTTTTAGGTGGCACGGTTTACGCGTGTTTTGGTTTTCCAATGTTTTCTGCTTCTTGACTCATGGTTTTTGTTGGCTGTTTTACCTAATGTCTTGGGCTCCTGTCGTGCCTTCGTTATTGTGCTTTGCCAACGTTTCTGGCTCTGTGTATGCAGTGTTTATTGGCTGTCCCTCCGTTTTGGGCTCCGTGTATGCCATATGTGTTTGTGTTTTTTACGTTTTCCGGCTCTGTGCATGCCGTTTATGTTGGTTTGTCCAATGTCATGTTTCCGCTGAGTCAGAGCAAAAAACAGTGGAGAAACAAGTAGAACAAATGATGTTCAAACTATCCTGCATGGGTGGTGTCACGCCTCCAGATAGTTTGAAGATCATGGCCTTTATGGTTGGCAATGGTTTTCTAAGGTTTTCCTCTTCTGACTCATGGTGTTCGTGGTTTGTTGTTGTTTTCCAATGTTTTGGGCTCCGTGTAGGCTAATTTCTAGTGTTCTTCGAGATGGAGTCCAAAACCATGCAGGGTCCCAACACACCAATAAGGCCATGCGGTCAAGGCAGGAAAGGCGAGAAAAGGGTGGGGCACATGGGGGCATGTATGTATGTGTGTGTAGATCTATATGTATGTATGTACACACACATACATACCTACCTACCGACCTATCCATACACATGTCTGCGCCTTTTCCATGCAAGATCCCACTCTGCAACCATCTGCTCAGCTCACACTCTAAGACATGGACACCTGTGCCCAAACCTCAAACCAACCTTTAGGGCCACCACCCGTGGAGTCATGATGTGCTTATGGCACGACAAAAGCTTTCCTTGCTAGCGGCTTGGGATTCAAGATGGAGGATTACCCTAGGCCTTAAGCCAACAAATGTGCTCTGTGGTGCAGAAGCACATCGCGGTACATATGTACATTCATATATCTGTCTGTCTGTCTACCTATGTATATATATATATACAACTCTAGAGTTGTACAAAAATGCGTATACATATACATATTATATATATATATATATATATATATATACACACACACACATATATATATATATACATATATACATACACAGTTGTACAGTGGAGTCAAGCTGAAGATACAAGTGGGGTTCGGCGAAGGATTCGGCTACAGCAGGGATGTTTCCGCGAGCGGTTTCAGGGCAACCCGCTGTGTCCGCCCTACCTTGGCGCTGTCCTTCTGGGTTTAGCCCCGAGCCTCAGAATCGAAATTTAAGGGATCGCCCGCCAGCCGTCGTCGCGTCATTGCGCAGAAACTTGGCGTTGTCACGTCGTCGCGTCTGCGCCCGAGAACCTCGAGCACTGCCACGGTGAACTGTACCTGCCATCCGGCCAAGTGGCTGCATGTCCTCGACAATCAGGATGTCCCCACGGCCGATGGCCAGGTCCTCCGTGCTCACCAGCTCATCCCAGCCTGCCTTGCACAAAGAGGCGCAAAGCATAGGTCCGCAAGCTGCAGTTCGACATCGTTCTGTACCTCTCCAGCAAGGAGCAAGTACTCTGCGAAGAGCGGACCTCAGACTCACAAGATTCTAACGTAAACTGAACCGCATCAGCACGCGAACCGCAGCTTGCTTAGCTCAAGGCTTTTGTCTGCATGCATGCGCCATTCATGGGACATGCTGCCAGCGCGCGCTATAACCGATCAGTATCAATGCATTCGCTATTTACGACTGAAGCCCCACACCCGCCGCACCCACCCATGGAACGAACACAGAAGCCTGTGATGAACGTGCTGTTCGTGTGCTGTTGCCCTGTTACCCACAGTATGTACCGTTGCAGAACGGTAGCTGATGAAGCTGTAGAGAACGCGAACTTCATCAGGCCAGCGAGAAGGAAAGGATGCCACAAACCTGCAGAACCTTCCGATTAGCTTGGCAACACGGTGCCAATGCCCCTTTTCGGAACGTCGGCGCTCGAAAAGACATTGCATCTTCCTGACCTACGATGCCGACTGGGAGGTGCGAGTGCAGTGTGGCCTCAGGCAGTCATGACTCGCCGTCCTCTGAAAAGTAAGCGGATGCTTCGGGCAATGGAGCCGTTCTGAGACTGGAGCCGTCCCAAGCAGATGTGGTCGTCCCGACGAAGCTTAGCCTCAGAAGGCGGCAGAAAGCTCTGCACTCCGACCCTGCAACACACAGGCCTGGCACGGCCAATTCAAGCGCACGCTCCGAAACGGTGTCCGTCGGCCTTCACGCTTTGCGCTCTTCTCGGCACCGCCGCCTGCGTCCCATCACCCGACAAACCCCAACTCTGCCAAAACGATGCCATGGTTTGATCACCTGCTCTGAAAAGCCTACCTCGACCCAACTTTCACAGACGGCACCAACTGCTTTCGGTCAAATTGGCCTGTCTCGCGCAGCAACCACGATGCCGCCTCGTGGCTATGACCCTTCCAAGTGCCCGATAGGTGCCGTATAGTGAACGCTGGTCCTGCATCGCGTCGACACACTCCGGCGATGGCACGGGCCTCTGGCACAGGCCATGACAGGCCGGCACGACTCGTGCATCAACACATCAGAGACACAGCGCCACGACAAGGCGGCAGCCCGTTGTTCTCGACATCCATCATGAGTATCTTCGCAGCGTGCCAAATCAAGACCCGCAACAAACTGACACCACCCAAGCATGCGGCGCACGTACAGGACGCAGGTCGATGGCAGATCGTGATGCCTGCGGTCGAAGGCTCTGCGTGCAAAGCTCTCGCAATGTGACTCTGAAGCCCTTGCAAGTCGGATTGACCTTTAATCCGGAGCAGAAGATTCGGCGATCACTCATCGGGGTTGCTTACCAGCGATGAGATTATATCATAAGATTCAAAAGCACGAGTAGTAGCGGTGCCAATCGTGGGGGTCTTGGTAGGGACACGCATGGCTTGCCATGGGCGTTTCCTGGAGATCCTCAGTGCTGTAGCCGTTCTTCAACATCTTCTCTAGCACAGGGAAGAAGTCCGAGAAGAACTTCTCGTTGCTGTCAGCGTACTCTTCCACCACTTGGTACATTGGAGTACTTCCGGGTGGATCTGCAATGGTGGTGAAAGGGCAATAGCTCGAGTCCCAAGAGTCTCCATGGACATCCTCAGAGCTTCATTTTGAGCGACGTGTTTCACAGGCAAAGGACAGAGACCAGCAGAATTCAGAATAGATTGTGGTCTAGATGGAACTTCGAGATGGACTCGAAGAAGCGGGGACAATATGGAACTCAAGCCAAGAAGCGCCAGGTGGCACGCGTGGGGTGCGAAGACGCCAGTCTGACAGAATGGACTCCGTGCTGTAACCATCCAGGCCCGGACACCCGCCCGGAATGCCTTCATTGGTGGAGAAGTCCCTGTAGAGGCTCATGTCGGAGCTAAGCATAGTCTCATCCATACCTGGGTGCACTGGTAATTTGCTAGCCCCGATATTCAGGGAGCTCCCGTGTGCGAAGGATTTCGAGGGATATGACTCTGATATGACTAGACTGACAAGCTGACACCAAAAACGAGAAACACCGGTTGCTTCAGCGAAGGCCAGGTGCCTACCACGATGCGGTATTGCTCACAACCTGCCTTGCACGAGAAGATGTCGTCGCTGCAGCAGCCTTCTTCAGGTCGTGTGAAGCCTGTGTCGAAGCATGGGCACGCCTTCTTTTCCTGAAGCCATTGTACAGGACCACCATTTGTCAAGTGGACGAAAGCATGTGGTTTCCATCTGGCTGGTGGCCGCTGACCACTCGAGTTGCCGAAACCACGACAAGTAGTGCTTCGGATATTCTTCCCGTCTGGAAAGGATCCTGTGGGGTAGTACCAATCTTCTTTGCTTGCCAAATTGCGGAAGTAGCCATTGTTGAAAAGCATTGCCGAGCGTGTCTTCCAGGTGTACTGAAACAAGCTGATTGTGTTGTGGACCCGGCCCAATGTGTGAGCACCGAGGATGGCCACTGTCTCGCGAGCGTTGAATCCAAAGTCACGCTTGAAGTAGTTCAGCGTCACGGAGGCATTTGCATTCGGATCCGGATGCAGTTCCTTCTTGAAGGTCTTGTACGGTCTGTCCACCGTCGGGTCCGGAATGCAGTCCTTGCGACCAGACGCAAACGTGAAGGGACGAGGAGCGGCCACCTCGCAATCAGGCTCTCCAACTCTGGGATGACATTGGCTCAAAATCCTCGGTGTTCTGACTCTTTACACTGTCCTCTCCCTTCTCCCCCGCCACCACAAAAACTGAAAAGCGTTTCAGAAAAGACTCCCCGCTGTATCGTCCAAATCCAGCTTTTGACAGGCGAGGTTGTTGAGTAGGATTCCATGCTCAACTGCCACCATGCCAGCAAAAGCCCACAGATCTGCTCGAGAGATGCCGCTGTCTTTTGGCGACCGTGGCAGAGCCGGCGCCTGGTGTTACTGCTGAAGAAGAAAACACAGCAACGACAAAGAGGAGACAGCATCGTTTTAAAACCACGAAGCAAGCCCTGAAACATGCAGGACTTCACAAGCAAGCAAGAAAAAGAGATGCTCATGGCACCTTCTGTGGAAAAGTCGGATCTGTATAGATCTTCTCCAAGATCTCCACTGTTGGCTGCAAGCCGTTGTTGTGACCATCATCACTAGCATTCAGTTGAGCCTTTCCATGCTGATCTCGCGAGAAGCGCTCACCTACACCCGTCCACTCCAAGCACCCATCACAGCCACCGGTGCCATCGGCATACTTCATGCAATCATGAAATGCCAAGCGCAGGAACTTTGCCATGGTGGGTAGACCTGACCATCGTTCCCCCGGCACTTGGATGTTCCCTTCCCGACACACGCCATCCGGCTCCTGGAAGACACGGATCAATTTGGCTCTGATGTCTTTCTGATGTTCTGGCATCCACACAGCTCCAGGCTCACCCGGAACATAGCTTCGTCCTGGTGCCCTGACATAGGTGATATAGTTGCTAGGTTCCCACCTCGTAGTGCAATTTCCAGGGTCGTCACTGTAGCGAGCACAAGTGTGATCGACCCACAAGCTGAAGTACTTGCAATTCAGCTCGGAAGAACACTTCCTGAGAGGGAAGAAAGATGTAGATTGCGAACAAGAAAAGGGAACTAAAAGGCTTCCGCCTACGCACATTGACCATTCCGGACACAATGTCCTGAAGTAGTCGATGTGACTACCAACTCTTCGAGAGGATGGTGACATAACGCACCGGAAGGGGATACACCAAAACTCGACAGTACACCCCCCCACCCCACGGACGTGGCAAGAGGATTCACAGACATATGTATTGCGACGACAACCTCCTTGAAGAGAAATGCACTAATGGCATCACGCAACCTGCCAAGCTAGAAGCTGAGCTCTACACTCTACATGTGCGCGATGACTTAGGGTAGTATGGCAAGAGCTAAGCCTTTAAGCAGTTGGCTCGTGCCCATCGTCCCATCGGTCTTTGAGCCAAGATGCCGTGCACAGGTGTCGAGGTCAACGGCGTCTGGTTTATACCAGCCACCGATGTAGCCCCCGGGCTGGACGTGGCAATAGCCGGTCCCCACATAGGTGTAGCCGAAGGGAGACGGGATGGTGGTGGTCGTGGTGGTGGTCGTGGTGGTGGTAACGCATGCAGAGCAGCCCTTGCAGTTGTTCCAAGTGCAGCTTTGGGGAATGGGGTGGTTGCTGCACCAGGGCTTACACGGCCCATCTCTCACATGCTCGAGTTGAAGCAATGCTGACGTCACCGCATCTGCTTTGGCAGAAGAACATTCCTCTGCCACTGTGGCACCAGACGAAGGTGTCAAAGGGACCAAAGCCACGATGCACCAAGCGAGCATGGTGAACACGAGTGTTCGGCGGTCTTTCCACGGAGGAAAATGAAGTACTGAATGAAAGCTGCTAGGCTGCGAGCTGTGAAGCCAAGCCTTTGTGCAAGACCCTTTCTCCTACAGGACTGCCTCACAGTTCACATTGTGGCAGCTCTCTGCTCTAGCTACTCCACTCTTTGCTTGTCTACTCTGCCTTTCTGCTCTTCTCGACTCTACCCTTCTGTGCTCAACTCTTCTCTCTGCACTTCTTGAGCGTCTCTAGTTCGCAAGAGATGGCTTTCAGCTCAAGCTGCATGAGTCGCCTGCACCCAAGAGCTCCGAGGAGCCGAAGTGGAAGTCACCGCCTCGGCTTGGGCGGCGGGTGGCGCGGAAAGGGGAGGGGGGTCCCGCATGGGGTCGGGGTCATTTGGTGAAGGGCTCACGGTTGTCGCTCGTAAAGACTCGTGGAGGTTGCTGGCCAAGGCTAAGTGCAGCACTGGCTAATGATCTCCTACCTTTTCTCGAAGCCGAAGCTTGAACGGCGGCAGCCCGTGTAGCTGCAAAAAATGGCGTGCACTGCTTGGCACTTAGTGATGCTGCTTTGCTGCTGTGGCTGCAGCTGTTACAGCCCTACAGCCCCACACTGCTGTTGACGTTGAAGCCAAGGCGGTCGCCATTGACGATCCGGCTGTTCACGGCCTAGTTCGTAGGTCTACGGCAGCGGGAATGCCATGGTGATGCCTGCAGTCGACGTCGAGCGCTCAGCTTGTAAGGCCCTGACAATGTCACTCTGAAGCCCTTGCAAGTCGGAGTGTTCACCTTCAATCAGGAGCAGTCACCGTGTGCATGTACTGCAAAGCATGAGAAGATGATGCTTTAAATCTTGGCCCGGATCCCTCCAGCTGATAGCCAGGTGACGCGAAGCCGAGATGCTCGATCTGTTCCGCGAGGGCCTTCATGAGCCGTTCTGAGAAGATATTTCCGCGATGATTGCTTGACTGAGCCGGCCACATCTGCTTGCGAAGGCAGACGCGGTAGGGACGTGGCCAGGCCGTCCGCTACCAGGCTTAGCCTCGGAAAACAGCGGAAAGCTCTGCAGCACGCGCATGCACGCGCATGCACGTGCAGACGGTGTCACCGGGCGACTGGCAACTTCTCGAAGCCTTCCAACGTTCGTGGAAAATCCTGCATAGCGGGCACAGCCACGGCGTGCCCTGATGCACACCAACAGGAGGACGAGGCCCCGGCTTTTTGGGGAGGGGCCGGATCCTTGCAACCGGCTGAAGCTTCCGACATGTCATGAGGCTCCGTGGCGGGGTTGTGCCTCCCAGAGGGAAGAGACGGCCTCCACTGCCTCAGCGAGACGGTGCTGGAAATTGGCTGCTAAGCGCACAGTCATCTCGAGTGCAGCCAAGGAACGGCCGAAAGCCACTCCATTGATGCGGACGTGGCTATGCTGGGGGGTTTCCAGACATTCGACGATTGTGCAACTGCGAAATCAGAACCTGCACTCTAGAGCACCGCTGGCTCCTGTGACTTCTGACTCGTGACATGCAAGAACGCATTGCAGACCGCTCTTTGGCGAAGCAGCGGGAGCTGATCAGCGATCCAAATGAAAGAACAAATTCAATTTGTGCAGAGACATGCGCTGCATGGAGCGGATTGTTAGGTGAACCCGCACTGGCCGTCAAGCTGGCGACAAGGATGCAGCGGCAATTTTCGAAAAATCGGGGCGCGCGAGTGCTTAGTGCTCGTAGACTCGTAGCATCACAAGCAGGCAGTCAGACCCGCCGTCCTCAGAGATGTGAGCAGAACCCTCACACGTTTAGCTTCCGTCTCATGAACAGCATCCACAAGATGCGGGGGGCCTTTGCAGCAGGCTTCCGGCAGCGATCCTCTTTTCGGGCACTGTCAAAATTGATGAATGGCGAGTTGTGGGCTGCCGAGAAGTGATTTCCTCTTCGACGAAGCTTTGCAAGAACGGGACTGCACAGTGCATGGGTTACTACCGTGACGCAAGGACGAGCTCGACCAGCATGTCAAACATGACACCGATGTTACTGATGCTAGGGACAAGCAAGAAAACGACAAGCACGGAAAGAAGCGGTCCGTGTGACAGAAAACTTGCCACTCCATCAATCAAATGACCTTGTTGCAGCATGGTGTCGAAATTGATCCTGCATACATCGCGAAACTTCTGACGCCCCGGCTGCCTGCGTGCTTCACAAGCATCGCAGCATCTGCCAGAAAGTCTGGTTTTGCTGCCTTGGCTGACCACCTGCAAAAGGCACGCCAACCTCCGGAAGGCGCAGAGCTGGCTCCGTCGGCCTTCGCGCTTGATGCTCTTCTTCTCGGCGGTGCCGGTTTTCGGCACCGCCGGAGCCGCCGCCTGCATGCCATCCCCCAACTGTGTCACAAGATGCGTGTCACAGCACACCACCCTGGAAAAAGCCCACCTCGACCCAAAGTTCACAGTACTTTATACAGAAGGCTCAGCCATATCGGCCTTCTTCGGCAACAGCCCGGAAGTCTCGAGCAGCATCGGGTGGATGTCCTTCGATATATTATGTCAAATTATGCAGCTGCAGCAAGCCACACAGCCTTGTTCTCACACTGAGTCCAGGGCTTGGCACTGGTGCAGCAAATAAGATGCCACCGCAGCACACGGCACCATACTGGCGGAGGCGCGTGAGTTTAGGTTCCCACTCTCCCACAACTGTGACTATCGATGGAAGAATGGCTCCAAACGTCCGCCGGCACGGAAGATCACAGGGTATGCTGAGAGGCACTCCAGGGCCAACAAAAGCCAACCCCACGCTTTGGGAACCAGCAACAGCACCAGCAACCACAGAAGCAGCGGTATTTGTGAGAGACGTAAACATGAGTGAGTGAAGCCGTGGATGACGAGTCATTGACGGCGCTAGGATACACAAATTGAGCGAGAGAGTGAGCGGACGGGCGCGCTCTGTTGCTTTCAAGTTCGGTGAAGAAGCCGGGTCAGCGGAGTGCGGCAAGTTGATAAGCGAGTGCGTCAGTGCACGAGCGAGACTGAATGCTTGAGTTGAGCTATAGCAGTGAGCGACAAGTGAACGACTGTGCGATGGCGTAAGCAGAGCGAGTGTCTGGAGACGTCTGGAGCAAGCGAACTTTTGTGACACACTCAGCATATGCTATACATACACACACACACACACCGGCACACCTCTTTGAAAGACTACACACCATTGACCACTTGAGAGCAGCAGCTTCCACTCCGGGCATGCATTCCTACTCCCTGCCCCCACCCACATCCCTTTTCCGCAAGAAATGTCCCGCAACCACCCCGACACCACGGATGCACTGCCGCTGCCTGCCTGAACAACGCCAAAGCAAGGGCGCTAGCTTTCGTGAAGAGAGCCAACACATTACAGAGCTCGTCCCTGGAGCTTCAAGCACCCTGAACATCTTCAGATTTAGATGCTTGGGATCCCACTTGGGTGTGGCTATATCCCAAACACTTGCACGGGCCCTTTGATGATGCCTGTCGTTGCTGCCCGCCCAGCAGCACCGTCCAAAGCCATTCTCAAGGCCTCGAAGGCACCGGCGATGAGAGCAATGGAAAAGGCCCCAACAACCACAGCCGAGCCGAGACACCCGAGACGCCCATCATGCTCTGGTCGTGGAGCATGGCCTGTGGTACTCTAACTCACTAGGTTTCAAAACTGCAAGCGAGCAGCGCACCATGATCAGACGAGACTGGCGAGAAAGGCCCGCACCTGCACGGCCCCGCGGAAAGGATTGCTGATCCCCTTCTCCTGCATGTCAGGGCAATCGTGCAGAAATAGGCAGAAGTCGGTGGCTTGTCATGCTCCCCTTCTGCTGCCTTACCCAAAAGATCTGCGCCAGTGCAATCTCGAAGCCAGATCTGCCTGGATTGCACGAAAGGTGCCGCTTGTGATTGCCGAACCGGTGCAAGTTCGCAGCTGGCCTCTCCGACGAGCGCTGCTGTGCGGACACCTCCGGCGAACATCTGCCGTGCTGCTGCTGCAGTAGAAATGCCCACAATGCAACTTATCTTGGTGCCTCAGAGGTTGCAAGCGCCGCTTCCTGGCAGCGACGCAGACCAGCAGGCTAGCTGAGACAGATGGAGGCAGCATCACTTCTGGCGCCTCCACTCCGCAGGCTGTGCACAGCTCGGCCAGAGCCTCCAAGGCAAAATCACAAGGCCGCGCTTGCTGTTGATGAACTGACTGTGCTCCATCGCGGGTTTGTGGGATTGAAGCGGTTAGGGGCCCTAGTGTGATGGCAGCACTACAAGTGACATGTCTGTCAGAAACAATATAAGACCGTGCATGTCATTGCCTGAACCGCTGCCCTTGTCTTGTCAGCGTTCGCTGGCCCCTGAGCAAGCTGCGCTCGCGATCCCGTCAGAGTCTCCCCGACTCTCCGATGGCTGTGCCCAACTTCGAGAACACGGCGGCGCACTGCAGCTCTCGCCAGCTCATGCCAATCAGAATTTCTCTCGCCCTGCCCTGTGTGCCACAGGCCTTGCTCTCTGCCAGTGCTGCGGGCACCGCCTCGCGCTCGCTTTCAGGTTGGAGCAGTTGGCTCAGACCGGAAGTGGACAGGAAATGCGAAAGCGCTCAGGTCGCGACTGGCCACAGCAGCAGCTGAATCAACGGGACCACGACTCCCGACAAACGCTCTGTCTGCATCCTCTGCAAGAAATTGGCCAGCGAGCCTCAGAGTTTGCAACTTGCGTCCCTCTGCCTCTGCATATCTCTGCATTCCTTGTGCATGGGATCTAAGAGGAGAGCGGACAGCCAGAACGGCAGCAAGCTGGTCCGGTGGATCCTCAGAAAGCTCCACGAGAGCGCATTAAGCCGAACCTTCCGAGCTTGGCCTCTTCGGCAGCACAGGCCCTCTCCGCTTCGGCGGCCTCGTGGCTATGACCCTTCCAAGTGCCCGATGGGTGCCGTATCGTGAACGCTGGTCCTGCATGGCGTCGACACACTCCGGCGATGGCACGGGCCTCGGGCACAGGCCATGACAGGCCGTCACGACTCGTGCATCAACACATCAGAAACACAGCGCAACGACAAGGCGGCCGCCCGTTGTTCTCGACATCCATCATGAGTATCTCCGCGTGCCAGAAACACCACGCAAGACAAGCGCAAGTTATCGCAAGCATGTCAGATGCCTCCCAGATGCTCTTGGGTCTGTTCACGTACCTGTGCCGCGCTGCCTGGCTCAAGCAGCTTGCCGCTGCCGAGTTCACTGACATGCCCAGCCCAACCAGACGGGTGCTGCCAGCACGTGCAGCTGGGAGAGCAGAGGCCCGCAAACGATCAACTCTGCCACGGCCTGACATGCACAAAACACACTCCGAACACATAGCTCGCCGCTGGACTCGCCTGCGTCACCGCAGGCTGCCCAAGGCTCACGAGGTCGGTAATGAAATCCAGCACATCCTATAAGCAGCTGAAACGTAATATGAACCACAAGATCTGGCATCACAAGCCGGAGAGGCAGGCTCCTTCTCCTTCGCCAGCGCGGCTTGGAGGGCACTGGAGTTGTCCTGCTGCATGGCCGTTGCCATTTGAGCCTCGGTTCCGTCGAAATTCTGTCTTTGCGCTACCTCATCATCGGAACCGCCACGATAATGCAAGCCACGCCGCCCAAGCGCAATGCAGCCGTTCGGCCAGCTCCGGCAGCAATTTGCTGGTCAACACCTGCATGGCACGACCAGCCCGACACAGCCCGACAAATCCGAGGACCGCCAGCTGCAGCCTCGACGGCTGCACCATGCACCTGGTGTGGGGAGCAGTCGCGCTGGGAAACGCCGTCAACTGTCAGTGCATCCCAGTGGCACGAGGATTCTTGGATTTCAGGAGGCCTGGCAAGCAGGTGCGATTTGGCTGCGCGGCTCGGGCAGCTTCAAACCGAGTTCTGCCGAGGTGCAGAGACAGACCACTCTCGATCCAATCTGGGCCATGTCGTAGCCGTGGAAGACATAGCGTGCAGCCTGCAACGGAGACCTCCTTCCCACCCACACCCATGCACCCTGAATAGAGACGCAGAGATGTCGGCCTCCTCCATGAGGGGCAGCTTCGCCCCCTGGCGGGCGGTCAGGAGACGATGGACTTCAAGAGCACGGGCAAACCGCCTCAGGGCCAGCTGTGGCCTCGGCGATGCAGACGGCAAGCTTGAAAGCAAGTCACGCCCCTCGAAGTCTTGAGACACTCCGAGGACCCGAACGTCCAGGAACTGGTCGGCATTCCTCAAACCGCAAGCGCGGACGACACGTGATTTCTAATTTGGGGCAGCGCCGATCAAAGCGGTCGGCCCTGTGAGCGTCTGGCTGTGGGGTGAGCCGGAGCGCCATCCGCTTCAGTGCAGCGATGTAGTTGCCCTCAGTGGCTCTAAAAATCAGGTCTGCTTTGATGATCTCCCGAATCCTGGGAACTTGGCGAGCACATCCTGAGACTTGTCCGGGATCTCGGGCCTCGGCCGGATCAGGGAAACGATCGCCACCGGCCGTTCCACCAAAGACCCAGCGCAGCCGAGGCCGGTGCTGCCCCTGTGCCAGCTGGTTAAGCTGATCGAGGAGGTGCGGAAACGACTCGTCCTTCACCTCAACAGCCGCAGGGGGACAGAAAAGAAGGCTGAACAACAAGTGCTCAAATGTCTCGGCGAGCCACATTTACCAGGATCATCGCCCTGGGCTTGCAGCAGCGTGAAAGATTCGGATGCAGTGGCATGCAGCGCGGAAACGCCGATATATGATATGAGGGGGCCGATTCACAGGTCCGAGGGGCACTGTGCGGAACAGAGCCGCCCTGACCCGGCGGAGGGTGTGCTGCGCGAGGAGACCGTGCTGCACGAGGAGGGCCATGACCTTTGGCACGGATGGCGTGATAGAAAACCACTCTGCAACGATCTGTCTTCTCGGAACTGCGAAAAAATCGCACCGGCGCTTGCCGCCTGGCCTTCCGCTCTTGAAAGACGCGGAAGAAGCCGGTGCCCTTCTCCTCCGAGTAGGAGAGCCTGCGAAGACGCCAAGCAGAACTGGCGATGAGTGGAGAGCATGAGAAGATGATGCTTTAAATCTTGGCCCGGATCCCTCCAGCTGACAGCCAGGTGACGCGAAGCCGAGATGCTCGATCTGTTCCGCGAGGGCCTTCATTAGCCGTTCTGAGAAGATATTTCCGCGATGATTGCTTGACTGAGCCGGCCACATCTGCTTGCGAAGGCAGATGCGGTAGGGACGTGGTCAGGCCGTCCGCTACCAGGCTCAGCCTCGGAAAACAGCGGAAAGCTCTGCAGCACGCGCATGCACGCGCATGCACGTGCAGACGGTGTCACCGGGCGACTGGCAACTTCTCGAAGCCTTCCAACGTTCGTGGAAAATCCTGCATAGCGGGCACAGCCACGGCGTGCCCTGATGCACACCAACAGGAGGACGAGGCCCCGGCTTTTTGGGGAGGGGCCGGATCCTTGCAACCGGCTGAAGCTTCCGACATGTCATGAGGCTCCGTGGCGGGGTTGTGCCTCCCAGAGGGAAGAGACGGCCTCCACTGCCTCGAGATGCAGGAAATGACTAAGTCCTGTCGTTGCTGGAGTGAGACACAGTGCAGCCAAGGATCGGCCGACAACCACTCCATCGACGTGGACGCGTCTACACTTCGATGGAGCAGCAGAACGTGCATGTCGAATCTTAAATATGCATATTTCTCTTATCTCTTGCGACCTTTTCCTGACTGCTAGAAATGTCGGCTGCTCTTTGGCAAAGCCTTAAGCCGAAGTGCAAACAGACCGGCGATGCTCTAGATGCGAATGCAGCCATAGCATAGTATGGGACCCCCTTGACAACAAAGCCTCAACCTCCAAGGCCGCTTCGTGCGTCCAGATCGGTCAGACAAGACCAGGACGCGGGCAGCAGAAGCTTTAAGAAAAGCGCAGAAACTCGTCCCATGGTTGGACCTTTCTGGACTCGGCATGCTCAAGCACCGAAGGGAAGCTGTGCACTGCAGATTCGCGCCCCGCGGCAAGCACTTTTCGTGAAGCTCAGGATCTTCACACGCCCACGTTTGTGCAAATCTTGAGCATCACGACCCGATGAATGCCTTGCCGGACCCCCACGTCCGTCCTGCGAAGGAAAGACTGAAGCTATCCAGCCAGTCGTGTAGGTCGTCAATTCTACTGTGGTCTTGTTGACTCTGAACCAGCCCCAGCAATGTGTCCTTTTTCCGGCAAGCACGGTGCGAACTGGCAAGCACGGCACCAACATCAAGGCGAAGCGTATGACTCTTTTGGTCTTTTCAAACGTCAGGAGATACCAAGCGCATCTGCTGAGACTTTAACAACCGTCGCACTCTGCCCGACGTTGAACCAAACTGAGCACTGCGACGAATCAGGACTTCTTTTTCGTCGTGTGGTAGCAGCGCTGTATCACGCCGTTCGGCGAATCAACAGGCTGAAACGACGAGTCGGTGCCGGGGCGCATTCTGCACCCGGCCCGCTGTCGTTCGCCCTCCGCCGAAACGCGAAAATAAAACTGGGCGGTGAGGGTGGGTAAAATCTTTGAACTCGTCGAGCCAGAGTGCTAGCGACGGCCGTCGTTAACGGTTGTTACTGCACACACACGTGTGTTTCACAACAACCGTCGCACTCTGCCCGACGTTGAACCAAACTGAGCACTGCGACGAATCAGGACTTCTTTTTCGTCGTGTGGTAGCAGCGCTGTATCACGCCGTTCGGCGAATCAACAGGCTGAAACGACGAGTCGGTGCCGGGGCGCATTCTGCACCCGCCGTGCGCACCGACTCTCCACCCCGCGCCGGCTCAGACGTGGAAGCCGTTGGCCAGCTGAAGGAGGTCGTCCGCCGCCTCTGTCGTGGCATATTCGAGGTCCTGCGCCGATCGGGCGAAGATGGAGAGTATCTCGTCGGTCGGCGTGGAGACTCTGTGCCATCCCTCGGCCGTCGCCCTGCTGAAGTCGTCTCTGGAGACTGCGTCGGCGACGTTGGCCTTGGAGGGAACTCGCTCAAACTCGACGAACCACCCCTGGTGCGCCGCAAGCGTCCAGAAGGCCGAAATCATGCCGTTCACCGCGGCGTCTTTCCCGTATCCCTTTGTCAGGGCTGCCTGTCCGGCGGTGTTGTCGATGAAGGCGACAATGGCCGGCGGCAGACGGGCGCCGAAGGTGACGAAGGCGACGAGCTGGGCCAGCACTTCGAGCATGTAGATGTATGCCTTCCTCGTCGAGAAGAGCTTGACAAACCATTCCGGCGCGACGCCGTGGTCGAAGAAGACCTGGTCGCCGATGCGTAGCACATATCCCCATCCATTCGCCGCCTTCTTCGTCGGCCGTACCCCCTGGGGTACGTGGCCGGCCTTGTGCCTGGTCTCCCCGTCGGTGAAGAAGGCGTCGGCGTACAGGATCGCGACCTCCATCTCCTTGGCGTCGAACGGAATGAATCTGGGTCGGATCGTCGGCAAGATCCTGGCCAAGGATCGTAGGGCCGCCGAGAGACCGTCGGACAGGGAGTCCGCCGTCCATGCCGCTGTGTCGGCTGCTCGGGCGTAGATCGCTTTCGTCGCGGCCTTTGCGACGGAACCGAAGGCCGCTTGTGTCAAGAAGGACACTCTTCCGGCGAGCTTGGCAGCCTCGGCGGGCGACAGTGTAACCTGGTCGAGCGCCCGGCGGATCTGTTCCATGATCTTGTCTACCCGAATCGTCGTCGGTTTGAGGGTGACTCCCCGTTCGTCGACCTGGAACTCCACGCCCTGCACGATGTGGTTCTTCGCCGGGTGTTGTGCCTTCGACGCCTTGGTGAGGAAGCCCAGCGCCGAGAAGAGGTCCTGGAACGATACCATCGCCGACTCGCCGAGGAGGGCGTCGTCGAGGCCGTTAAAGTCGTCCACGTAGTGACCCGTCGCCAGTAGCAGCAGTCCCCTGAGTAGCTGCTGAAGTGCGTCGGCTCCCCTGTTAAAATTCCAGACCGACGCCGTAGCGCCGAAATTCATGGCCAGGTGGTACCAGAAGGTCACGCCGTGCTTGGTCGAGAGGAAGGTGCCGCACTCCGCCGGTCGTCGAACCGGCCACTGGCGGTAAGCGTTGAGCAGGTCGTTGCCAAAGACCACGACGTCGGGGGTGTCCTGGACCATGCGTCGTGCCAGGTCGACGAAGCTGCCGATAAAGTGGTGTGTCGGCACGTCGTCCACCGAGACCGTGGCGTTGTGCCCTCTGCGACGCCAGTCCTCGGCACGTCGTACCTTTAGGTCGCCTTTCTCGTCGGTCTGGCAGACTGGAAAGGACCCTGCCAAGAAGTGTTCGCCGGGCGGCGGTTCAACCAGGGAGTCCACCTCGATCTGGTCGGGCACCGCCGTGGCCTTGGTGTGCAGCCATGTCGGCGCTGTCGTTGGGCCGATGACTCTGCCCAGCTTCTTCTCGGCGATGAGCTCCTGGAGCAGCTGATCGGCGAATTCACCGCCGTCGTGCTGGGAAACCTTGCGGCGGACGTACTCGGCGTTGGTCCGTCGGAAGGTGTCCATGTCCGTCGGGTGCTGGTAGCGTCCGTCGTCCCTTTTCCTCCATCCTGGTCCTGGCCGGATGACGCCGATCATCTGGAAGCCCTCCGTCATGTCGAGTTCGAGGGCGTCGATGTCGGGGTAGTCGACGAGGCGGAGCAGCTGTAGGAAGACGAGCACCTGCGTCGGGGCCGGCTTGTCCGGCGTCGAGTACGTAGCTCTGACCCATGATGATCTGGCGGCCAGCCACTCCCTGGTCTCGTCGGCTGTGTCCTCGATCATGGTGCGGACCTCGTCGACGACTTCCCTTCGGATCCTGGCCAGGTCGTGGCGCCAAGTTCGACGAATAACCAGGAGTCGTTCCCACGCCGGTTCCAGTGGGGCGTCGTCTGCCAGCGGGTGTGACATCGACCATGATGCGTCCCAGTGCGCCTGCTCGTCGAGGTCCTGGATGTACGCCACACCTGGGCTGGCGCCATGATCGGACCGCCGGGTCCCCACAACGAAGCCACCCACTGTAACGTCGATAGGCTAGGTGATCTTGGTACTGGGGTCGCCGTCGTCGGTGCCGTGGCTGTGAAGACCAACAGCGCCAAAAGAAGACGTCGTGCGACTCCCCAGTGCCAGCCGTTGCCGATGAGGCGATGTCGAGTGCGGTCGTCGAGTGCTCCGGCGGTGGATCTCGCCGTGTAGTCGGCCGGCATGTGGTGAAGCTGCTCTTTCACCTTCGGCGGCAGCAGATGTAGTCGACCTTGGTCGTCGGTCATCATGGCGTCTCTGGCGTAGTGCCACGGCGCAAATTGCCGTCCGCCGGTGAGCCACCGCTGGTGGGTGTCCGACGTGATCTTCCCTCTCGTCGACCTTGGTGCGGCTCTGCCTCCCTCGTCGGCTGCTGGTGTCGTCGCACATGGCAGCCTGACCCTGCCACTGGCGACGGAGTCCGAGAACTTGAGGCCGTCGAGGTCGAAGTCGTCGGCTGCTGCCCTGGGAGAGTCCAGCCGCAGTCTGTTCCAGCGGCGGTGTAGAGCCCATGTCCAATGTTCTCCCGTCGAGGGGTCGCGAGGCAGCTCCTCCCAGTCGATCGTCGACCACCAGAGGCGGGACCTACCGATCCATCCGAAGTCGGCGGCGTCGGAGAGGATGGGCTCGCACTCCAGTGCCTTGGTGGCCGCCGCCGCGTCTGCCTGCGTCATCTCGACGTTTTCGACCAATTTCCCAAGCCGTCGAGGTGCGATCAGCGGCGTCAGCTCGGCGACGTACTCAGCCGTAAAGTTGAAGAGGTAGCCTCTATCACCGCCGTGACCCGCTCTGTCGCCGATCCTGGAGAAATCTTGGCACGGCGGGGCGGCGAGAAACAGGATGATGCATTGGGCGTCGGGGTCGACCGCCTCGATGTCCTTGGCCAGGGCCTTCGGCGTGTCCTCCGTGATGTCGCCGCGGTGCCGGACGTCGGGGATGTGGTAGTCAATCACCTGGATCGCCGCTCGGTCCACCTCCCATGAGAAGACCGCTCTAGGCTGGCCCACCAGGTCCCACACCAGCCACGGGCCCGCGCCGACACCGTCGAACGCCGACAGCACGATCACCTCGTCGCCTTTTGGTCGCCGGCCTGAGAGCTTCACTTTCTTGGCCGGTGGGTCGGGTACCCCGTCGTCAGCGGGGGCGTTCGACGGGGCCCCGTGCTGTCCCTAACGGCGGTTGCCGCGGCCTTGGCCATTGCCGCGCCACGGGCGTTGGCCTTCTGGCTGGCTGGACTGTCCGCCGTTGCCGCCGTGCCACCACTGTTGGTTCTTTCCGTCGGCCTTCTGCTGCCACCAGCCGGCGTTGGTGTCCTGCTCGTTCTTCTTGCCGCCGCCCTGTGATTGATCTTTGCCGCCGCGTCCGCGCCCTCGGCCCCGGCCCCCTTGGCGTCGTCGTTTGCGGCCACCGCGACCGCCGCCTCCGGTCCATGCCTGCTGGTCGTCGGCGTCCTCTTCCTGGCCGTTGGGGGCGTCGGTGCGGTCGGTGATCTCCTTCTCGGATCTCTTGGTCGGGTGCGGCGTGGACAGGAGGATCTCCTGCCACGTGGCCACGTCGTCCATGATCTCCTTGGTGGCCTCGCCGAAGGACCGGTTGTTCCTGAGTGCCATCGCCAGGTTCCACGACGTCCGCTGCCAGTATGCCTGGAGGGCTGCGACGTGGTTGGACTTATCCCTGGCGCGGGCGACGAACCAGTCGACATATGTCATGACGTCGGTCTCCTCGCCGATGCCCAGCAGGATCCATGCCCACCGGGCGGCGTTGGCTCCGTCGATAGTGGAGAAGAGGCCCTTGGGTACCCACTCCGTCGGCTCCTCCTGGAGCAGGAGGCCATGTTCAAGCCGTAGCGCCTTGGAGCTGGCGGCGGACGTCGACCTGGACAGCGCCAAAGGGTTCAAGGTCCGGGCCGCCGTCCAGGTGCGTCGTGACACGATCTCGCCGAGGGTGACCGGCGTATACATCTTGGAGGTGGTGTGCTCGAACCACATCCTGGCCAGCACCTCCTCGGCGCCAAGGAGCTCATGTGCTGGGAAGGTCCGCCGTTTCCCGTCGAGGCGCCGCTCCTCGTAGATGTTGACCTGCTGGTTCCACGCCGAGAAGGTCTTGGGAGGCCTGTCAGGAATAGCCGGCGTGGCCGTCGATGGCGGCGCCGCCGCCGGCGCAGGTAAGGCCGCCGGGGCTGGAACCGGCGACGACGCAGCGGCCGTCCATTGGCGTGTGGCCTCGACGAACAAGTGAGTCATGACCGCCGTGGCCACATCGTCCTGCCCGTCCTCCACCTTGTGATCGGTGCCGTCGATGCGGATGCCGGTGATGTACGGGTGGATGATGTGCGTCGTGAACCTCTCGACGTCCTTGGCGATCAGGGCCAATGTGGGCGTCGTGGTGATCTTCCGGGCCGTGATGTAGTTCTTGATGCTGTCGTTGGCGCCGGCCGCGGCGAGGAGGTCGTCCAGCTGCACCATCGAGGCCGCGACCGTCGGGAGTGCCATGGCAACCAACACCTACGGCGTCCTAAGTCGGTTTCCGTGCTCGATAGAAAAGGGCTACGGGTGAGACATCCGTCGTTAAGTTCCGGGCGCGAGCCCTCGACGGTGATCTGATCTGGGCTGTGTGTGGTTTTCCTGGGTCGTCGTCCAGTTGGTGCCAGAGCCGTCGGGGCCGCACACGGCTATTGCCGGCGACCCCTCGGCGGAAAATGGTGACGGCGATCCGTCGGTCAAGCCCGGCGTCGCTCAGTCGGAGTCCGACGTCGCTCCGCTAGTGGAGGACGAGGAGCTCGACGACGAGTCGATCGCCTCCGGTGCCTCAACATCGACGGTTTCCGTCGGGAAGCACTTGCGGCATAAGGCCGGATCCGGCGGCAGCTCGGACAGGCGAAAGAACTGTCGCACGCCGTAAGGCCAGCCGCACTTGGCCTGCCAATCCGACCTTTCTGTCGACGCTTCGTCGACCCCCGGCGTGTGCACCATCTTGGTGCGGCAGTTCATGACATACCGGGGCGCCGAGTCGCCGATCGCGTCGGCTACTGGCATCCTGGCGGGTTCTGGCACGAACTCCACGCCGGGCACCTCTGCCGCGAAGTCGACGTTGGGCACCATCTGCTGCGAGGTCGGCACCGCCGTATCGGCGTGCCCTGCTGCGTTCCCCGTCGGCAACAAGTCCATGAGGGCCGGCGGCGTCGGTGTCGCCAGGGGCTGGGCCGGCGTCGTTGTCGACGAGCTCGGCGCTGCCAAGGCCTGGGCTGGAACGCCTGCTGCCACGGCGAGGGGTGCCTGTTGAACACACCGTTCGACGGCGGTGGAGGCCCATCGGCCGAGCAGCTGGATCACGGCGACCGGGACCCCCTCATCGCCATGAAGGTCGCACCTGCCACTCTGGCGGCGTGGCCGCCGAAGATCAAGCGGCGCTTGCCTTGTTCGTCGAGGTACACCGTCTCGAAGCCGGCGGCGTCCAGCACCAGCCGAAACATCTCTGCCGACTCCGCCTTGGACCTCTGCACCGTCGGTCTAGTCGGAAACAGGAAGTCGGCCGGCGTCGCGGCCGCGGAGGCCTGTATCCGCCGAAGGTGGCGGTGTGCGGCGCATCTTGGGCAGAGTGGGTGGGCCGTCGAAGTGCAAACGCACCTGAATGTGCGTCGTGTGAGATCGGCCTGCCCCCCCTGCGCCGTTTTGTGCAGGGGTATGTCGAGCGACACCGTCGACAAGGTCACGCCGAGGTCTCTGACCCGGGCCGCCGCGAGCTCCACCTCCCTCAGCATAAACCAAGTAGCGACGATGACAACATCGACGGCATGAGCCACCAGGCCGGCGTTGAAGGGCCCGAATGGCGCCGTGTCGTCGACCAACTTGCTGAGCTCGTCGAGGTCGAATGCCTGTTTGAGCCTGGACCCTGGCAGGCCCCTCGCCGCTGCCTTGGTCAGGGTTTTGACCACACGTCGAAGTCCAGGTGTGACCGGCGTGTGGAGGGTGTTCTCCTGGTGCCATACCACCGCGTCGAGGTACAGCCCGGTCGATCTGTAGCCGGCGATCCGCATAGCCCCGGCGATGGTGTGAAGCTTGTTGGCGTCGAGCGGGAAGAGGGGGAACTGACCTCTGTCTGCCAGGGCGCTCACCGTCCTCACTCGCGACTCCATGGCCCGGCGGGTCGACGATGCCAGCAGATTGGCGTCGATGGCTGCTAGTGTGTCTTGGTGTCGCCCGGGGTCCATAGCCTCCAAAGCCGCCGTCAAAGATGCCCGGGGTAGGGTCCTTCTATTCGGCACATCGTGCCTGGGTGGCCTGGCCGCCGTTGGTTCCGGCTGCGTCGGCGGCACCGGCGCCAGGATCTGCAGCAAGAGGCCCTCGGGCACGCCGTTCTCCAAAAGGACGGCGAAGGAGTCCCTCACTGCCGGCGTGTTGATCGCGCCGAACCTGGCCAATGTCGCGATGTAGGCCGAACCGCCTGCCGAAGCGACGTCGCGAAAGAAGTCGGCGACAGTCGCGGAGGGTCCCGACGATGCGACTTGTTGGTTCATGACCGGCGTCCTGGGTCGGGGAATGCAGGGGGCTAGTGCTGGTCGGCGTCTCGAGCCAGAGCAGAAAAGGCTGCGGCGGAAGCAGAAAAGGCAACGGCGACGACCGAGAACGAACGAAGAGAGAGAGAGAAGCCGACAGCGACGGCAGGCGCGACGGACGAGGCAACAGGTGCACGGCACTCTTTTTGTCGGGTGCGTCGGGCTCCGCCAAAAGGCACCGTGCGGCGTGACCGCCGAGATTAAGCAACTCTGGCAACGACGAAAACGTCGAAAAGAAAATAAGTAATACAGGGCGGCGGTGGGCTCTGATCCTGCCCCCGCCGCCGTCGACTGCCTCAGCGGTGCCGACCCGATGGCCGGAGCCGGGTGACAGGGGCACCCGCTGGCGTCGTGAAAGATCAGTCCTGTGCGCCGACCATGCCATGGCATGCGGCGCACTCGTGACCAATATGGTCACGGCCGTTGCCCTCGACGACGGGACGCAGGCAGCGGCCTAGGCCCGGCGAGTCCACGTCGTAAAGATCTTCAAAATGAGGGCATTGCGGCGACGTGCAAGGGTGCGAGCACCAACCAAGCACACGTCGGCCGGCCTCCTGGCTTTGCCAGGGGATCCGGGCGCCGCGTGTGTTGGCGGGTAGCGTCGAGCAGAACCAGTATGCACAGTAGGTGGGCGCCGAGGTCGGCGGGGGCTTGGGCTTGTGCCCGTCGATGCCCTGCTTGTCCAGGTTCTCCTCGGCGATCACGTCGTTCAGGGTCCGCCTGAGCAAGTGCTTGACTGACTTCGGCGGGTCGTCGACGGCGCGAGCGCCCCGGCGATGCATGGCCCGCTTGTGCTGCCGATAGTCGTCGGTCATGTTGATCTCGATTTGGCGGATCCTTTCGTCGCTCAGGTGCTCGCGGAACCCCGCCGCCGTCTTGGACCTTGAGCGTGCCCCCGTCGGTGTCGTCGTCCTGGTAGTGGTCGAAGGCCCGGCGTCCATGGAGGAGCCGGCGGGGTCGTCTGCTGGCCTTGCGCCCGGCGGGAACATCCAATCCGGGCGCTCTGCCGCCACCGCCGGGGGGGTCGGCGCTCTCGTTGTGGATGCCCTCGGACTCGGCGGTGTGGACTGCCATGGCGTAGAAGCCGCCGAGAGCGGCGGGAAGCTGGACCTGGATGGGGGTGCGTCGACCACTGGGGGAGGCGGCGGCGGGTCCATGGTCGGCCGCCCTCCTCGTTGCGTCGACCGCCCTCTGGCTGCCGATGTCTGGCTCCCGGCCGTCGAATGGGCGTCGTCATCCTGTCGGGGGCCCACCTGCCGAAGCAGTGACGCGGCGATGTTGATGACTTCTTCGGCGCCCCCCCCGCCGACAGTCGAAGCCGGCGTCTGGATGCCAGTGGCGTCGACAGGACGTCGTGCCCCCTCTGGCGGGGCCCTCACCCGATGACCAGCCGCGTCGATGTAGTATGCCGGCGTGGCCGTGCCAGAAGGCATCGCCGACTGGGCTTCCATTGCGGCGAGACCCGGGAACCCCGTTATGGTCGGCGACGCCGTGGTCTCGGGCTCCCTCGCTTCCGTCGGGTCCAAGAAGGCCGCCGCAGTCCTGGTAGCCGACGTTGTGGGGGGCGTCGAGGAAGACCGTGCCCGACACCTGGTCGTCGTCCCTTGCCGCTGTGGGCTGCGGCGGCTGCCAGCTCACCTGGTGTGCCCACGCCGTGGGCGGCGCCCCGACGTTCTGCTGCAGGATAGTCGCCGCCGATGAGCTCCCGGGACCCGTCGGTGGAGGCGGCGTGGTTGATGCCATCGGCGATGTCCTGGGACCCGTCGAGCTGGGCGTCATAGATCCATGTCCCGGCGTGGCAGAGGTGGTCGGCGGCGGCCTTGGAGCTGCCTTCACAATCACCGGCGTCCCCTCCGTCGTGGCCCGCTGCGGGAACAGCCTCCCCATGTAGACCCGGCGTTCCTCGTCGGTGGGCGGGGAAGTCGGTGGAACCACGGCCGTCACGGCGAGGAGCTCGGCGAGTGAGGTCCGGTCCTCCATGTCCAGGCTCGCCGCCAGTTCCGCCCATGCGCCGAATCCACCGTCGCGTCCCTTCCGGAGGACGTTGCGAAGCTCTCGAACTGCGACGTGGACTCCAGCTTCCGGCGTGACCGTCGTCTGAGGCCGCTGCGGCGGTGCCTTTCTCGGCATCTGCTGCGCCGACGACGAGGCTGCCGCTGGAGTAGTCGACATGGCGTCGAAAGTGATCAGGAATCTAAAATCTTTGAACTCGTCGAGCCAGAGTGCTAGCGACGGCCGTCGTTAACGGTTGTTACTGCACACACACGTGTGTTTCACAACAAGCTGCAGCGTCGGACTTGCGATTCCAAATGACGCAGAGCCTCTAGGAACAAATTCCCAAGGCATTTCACTTCGAAACTACACATATTACGTTATCAAACGGCCTCTTCCGCCAATTCCACGCAATGCTGACAGAGCACTTCCCGGTCCGAGCAAGCTCGGCCCGCGCATTCGAGCATGACCTCAACCAGCTGCAACCATGGAGAAGCTCGCATGTGCAGCGCGATCCAGGAAGCAGACCGCCAGAGACCGAAGGAACTCCGCGACCAGATTTGGCTCCCCTTCAACGTGAGTGTGACTATCTCGTCGCTATCGATATGCTTCGGCACGATACATGATGAATGACACTGTGCTGCACAAATAGGGATGTTGCCCACAGCCCACTTGGCTGCTCCACCATCGGGCTGCTTCCACCTTGGCAGTCTGTCATCCACGAAGCAGACAAACGCGCGCCATGTACGCCGTTCCAAGAAGTGGGCCTGTTCACCAGCGGAAGTACGAAATGGCGTGCTTCTGCGGAGAACCTGTCTCGCTGACATCTTGCCACATCTAGGCACTCCCGACACGGCTGGTGTCTCCTGTTTCTGAAAGATGCCGGCATCTTCGTGGCTGATGCAAACCGGCGCGATTTTCCGGAAAGCTGTGCTGCCGGCGAGGATCCTGGACTCGAGAAAAATACAGTTGGACGCAGTGCCACGCACAGCGGCACAGCGGTACAGCCCTGGTGGCCTTGGCCTGCGGCCCTGGTCTCCTCGACCTTGCACGTCCCGAACATGTGGGGCGAATGGCAAGTACCAGTGGACTAGTGGGACAAGTAACAGCCTGCGCCCGTGCCCCCGGTCCCGCCTCCTTGCTCGAAAGCTTCTGCGCGGCGGACGACAGCACGAGCAGAATAGCTCGGCGCTCGTTCAAGGAGAGGTCCTGGGAGGTGTTTTGCCGCAAGACCACTTGGGGCTCTGTGCTCTAGTGCTCCTCTGTAGTGAAGTTTGCAGTGAGGCATTGAACAGCTTGGCGCCGGCTAGCATCAGCCACCAGCAAGGCCACGAGAGCCTGCAGGCAGTGGGTAGAGGTTGTGGCAGGCAGAATCCGGCGGGTTATGGGCGTCCGTAGCACCACGGCCTCGACTCTCATGTCCTGGAGTTCTTGGCCACTCACCTGCAAGCTGCAGCTCTCCGGCATACAGGCCGTTGACCCTTGCCCGTCACTCAAGGGCAGTAGACTATTGTGGCTGAGGCAAAGGGTCCTGTCCGCGATTGCCTGCAAATCCGCTCTGAAGACTGTGTTAAAAACCCGCGTCAACCAGCAGTTGTTCTTTCTTGTTTCGTTTGCCTCTCCGGAATGTTGGGATTCACGACAAGAGGACGTATCGGTACAAGCTTTTTTGTAACCTGTGGAAGGGGTATGTTGTCAAAAACCGCCACCAAACAAAATCTATGAACACGCAGTGAACAACTGCTTCCCGCAGTCCTGTTCATTCTCTCAGTGTGCAACATTAGCAAGGTCGGGCCGAGGGGTTCGCATCCCATCCAGCAGACTTTGCAATGCGCTAACCCTCGGCATTCGTCTCGCCTCTAGCCGGAGCAGACGAACACACAGGGGCTCCGCAAGCCTGAAGTCGACAGGCAATTAAACGCAGTTACGATATAGCGCCAGATTGCCTGGGAAGATCATCAGAACCCGCAGCAAGAAGCGCAGGCAGGTCTGCCTGGCTTGCCGAGATTCCGAAAACCCAAAAGCTCGAGCACCTCGTTGATGCTGTACCGACGTTTAGGCTTCGACCAAGGCTGTCCAAATTCTGGCCCGTGCCACTGCCTTGAATCGCTGGTGCACGACACTGCAACAGGCATCGTTTACTATCAGCTACACAGATCTACCAAAAAGCAGCTGCAACAACACAAGTCTCCCGAAGATCGGTGCACTGTTCGGCCCTTTAGCGACGTTTTCTCGCGGCCTTTCGGACGACTTTTGAGGCAACGGCTGGGGGCTCCGGAGCAGAGCCTGGCTTGCCGAAGGCCTTCCAGGAAGAGCGCTCAGTCCGGCTTTGCTACTCGAAGCTTCTGCTCAGTCCTCGTCACTCAGCGGCGTGGAGGGGGTTTTTACAGGCCCAAGCCTTTGTTGCAGTCACATCTTCACCATCAGGAAACAAAAATATCGTTGCTTTGTCATGGGTACCCCACAGCATCTCGTACGCACTCTGGAGGAAAGTGGGATGCCTGCAGCGCTCGAAGACGGTTCCTCCACTAACGAACTGTATTCCAAGCATCCACGAGCCCTGATGGGGCAGGAACTGGACGAGGAGCAGGTCCGAGCAAGAGTCGTTTTGCACATCCAATGGCTGCAAGGGAGACAACCCACCTGCGACCGACGAGAAGCCGCGATCCGGCGCAATTGGTTCTGCCATACCAAAACATGTGCATCGAACACGGGTGCAGCGCTGAGGTAAGCACGGAGCGGATGGCATTCATCCTCGTCGTCGCTGTCCTCTTCCGGCACCGGCTGTGGCTCTGCTTGTGACAGGGTCTGGCAAGGAAGCTCCTTGCGCAAAAACACACAAAGCTGCGACATCCTGCAATACAACGCAACGAAAGATGCCTCCACCTCCTCCTTCTCAAAGCTTGCCTCAAGCACACGGCTGCCAAGCATGCTGACTGCCCAAACCCTGCCCGAGTCCATGTAAGCTCCTAACGACCGACGGAACTTGTGGATGTGTCTCTGCCACAACTTCCCCGGCGACCTGCGCAATCCGGGATTGAGAACCGAGACGGTTGTCCGGCGACAAGTTGGGACGAACACGACTCAGTCGCCAACAACTTCGAAATCGGCGCCAGCCAGCTGAAAGTCTGCCACCTCTTCGAAACAGGAACGAAGCTCTTATTCTTTCCCTTGCCCGTGGCAATGTTGTCACGCAACTTGCAGCCGAGTATCAGCTGCATCGCGCCTTGCCACGAAGCCGCGCTTCAATTCAGGTTTTGATGATGGTTGGACGGTTTTATCGTACAACACACGTTACCGGGCGGTGGTAAGTTTCCAGGGGCTATATCTTCCAACTGTCACAGACGCATATTTCCCCACCCCGCCCCGCCCGGCCCCGGCCCGCCAGCGTGAGGGTGGGGCACAGGGCGAGGCCTCACCGAACACCCCACCCCAACCCACACCCCACTCCGTCACCCATATATCCTGATTTTTATCTCTTGCACGCAAAGAAAATAAAGCAAGCAAGCCAGCCTGTCGAAGCCATCAAATCGGAGCTGCTTTTGTTGCTCGTCGACTCCCGAGCACCAGCGCTCGGCCAACAGTTCGGCCAAGGCCATTCCGAGCAATCGTCGCTCTCTCGTCTGCGCAGACAGTCTGAGATGAATACCTTGCAATAAATATTTCGAGGAATGTCCAGGGATCGGATCTTGGTCCGCTATGTGTACACGGGCTGCTCGTGCCAGTCTCAGCGCCAAGTTTCGTTCCGCCGCGAGGTCTGAAGACTGAAAATGGGAAGGATCGGCCCATGCCTCTAACCAGTGTGCATAGGCTGGCCACCAGCAGTCTACCCCAGCTGCATGTATCGTGTCAACTATAAAGAAGACTGCTGCAGATGACAATTCACTGCCACATCGTTTCTGCCAAAGCTGGACGGCAAGAAGCTGCTGGATAGGGCGACCAGTTCCTAACGATGGATGTATCAATGCGGAAAACCGTGCCATGCCTTCGTCCCCGCAGACAACCAGCCGACAGCCAGACGTCTGAAAGAATGTTCCTGCATCGCGCAAAATTGCACAAACCAACGCTCTGCTTGCTTGTGGATGCTGGTCTGCCAATCTTGAAATTGATTTCCCCAGCATGACGGCGAAATCCATCGAAGTGAGAGCCGCCTTGCAAAATGCACGAGCGAGGGCGCTGGCATTGCCCCTGAGGGACATGCGTCCCAAAATGTCCCAGCACGAAGGGTTCATCTCGAGATGATGGAAGCATGGTTCCGAGCGCATTGCCATCAGCAGTGTTTCAACAAGCCTGCTCAGGTACGAAGACTCCAACCATTCCACGAAGTCTTTCCCAGTAGGCTCATGGAAGATCCTCGCACACGCAGCTGCCAGTTGATCCTGCAAACCACAGAGCCATCCAGAAGCTGCTTGAGCAACTTCTGGTGAGAACATGTGGTTCCTCCTTATCAATGCTGTAACTACCACCTCCAAAGCTCCTCCAGCCAGCCAAGACTGTACAAACTGGAGGGCTACCAGAACATCTGCAGCCAGTGCGTGTTCGAAGCCTTGCCGCAAGGCCAACAACAGCCCACCCAAAGTCAACACTGCCGTCATTGGAAACTCATCTCCAAGATCTGCCGCAGACACGAAAAATCTGGAAAGTGCTCGCTGTAACTTCAAGCGGCCCGAAGCGGCTCCCTTCAGCACATGTTGCGTTGATCTTCGGGCAAACAGCCCCACCTGCTCTGCCGTGTCACTGCAAAGCAACGCAGAGGTAGCTTCCGAACTGCTCAACACAGCACATATTCTTCCTTCTGTGTAGGCACTATCCACATCCCCATCACTTTCAGCAAACTCATCCAGCAGTTTGTTTAACTCTTGGAAAGATGATGAGACCACCATGGCAAATAAGCTTGCGACAGCACTGCTGGACTTGGACCAGGAGAGATGGCAACATCAATCAACGGAAAATAATTCACTTGCTTTTTGCAGCTGTTTGACTTGCTAAGCAGTAGTTTGTCCATTCACTTTCGACGTAAGCTCGACTGCCAAGCTCTGCTCAGTACACGTATGATGAACGTTGTACCGCATGAAGCACTTGTTTGGCTCCGGACTGCGCTGAAATGAATGCACAATTGTTGGCCCGTCCCGCCCCCCCCCCGTGCCACATATAAACATCCAGAAAACGATCAGCGGTATTTCACCGTCGCGACATTCCCAGTGGGCGCGTCGTCTATATACAGCTTTCATCCATCATCAACGAAGCATAAGCTATATCTGGTGAAGCATGGTGTGCACATGGGGGCTCTTCCGCAGCCTCCTCGACTGCCCGTGGGCGCTGACATGTCGAGATGCAAGCCAGGACTTTACTGCTCTTGGGTGGTGGCACTTGAGGCACGCCGAGGGGCGCGAGTATCTGCAGAACTGTTGCGAAATCGCTTGGAAGCCCGACTGCAGCCATCAAAACAATTGCACCGGTCGGGACGCTGTCCACCCAAAAAAGGATCGGAGCCAACGACTCCTCTGTGAGCTCTTCAGGAAGCTCAAAATGCCGACATGCCCTGGATCCTGCCAATTTGACATACAAGCCCTGGACATGCGACCCTACGTCTTCGTAGGTCTCGCTTCTTGGGTCTCGCAGAGAAACAGAAGATAATTCCTCTGATATCCCACAAACAACAGTCAGCTTTGAAGCGGGAAGTGTTGTCTCTGCCTTCTCCGACTCTACAAACCAGCCACCACGGCCCCCATGACGGCGCCATGCCACTTGCCGAAGTCCTGGCACTTGTTGCCGGGAAGCCGGTGCACGCGCAGGGGCCCCATTCTGCGTCAAGCGCGCGAGATCCAAGTGGAACTCTCGCTGCAGCTGCTCGAAGATGTCGAACCACTCCCCCAAGGCAGCCGACAGCAAGTTCATGGCGCCTTGCGAAGCTGCCACTGGTATTTCGAGGCGATCGGGTTCCCGGCCGTTCTTGTAGTGACGAAAGAACTCGCCATCCTCGTTCAGCTCCAAGCCCACCGTGTCCCACGAATTTCCGCTGGCTTGAGCATCAAACTTCTCACGGTCACGCTTGACCCAGAGCCAGTAGCCCATAAATTCTTCGGCAAAGCGCTCTACGTACTCAGCGTCACGGGACCTGTCCGGCCAGAAGTCTTTCCATGCACTGTCCAACACCCGATGCCATGGCTTTGCAGTCGGTTTTCCCGAAAAGTGGACGACTCGGATCTTCTCGGGTGTCTGCACTAGAACAGATCTTTCCGCATAGTAGGCACGGTCTGGGTGCAAAGCGAAAAACATTTGGTGGAGCTGAAAATTGTACTCCACTCCGATGTAGGTCCAAGGCGCATCTGCCCAGAAACGACTTAGGTAATCTTGCTCAGGGCCGTTTCCCTTCACGTGTTCTGGGTGGTTGGGCTCGGTAAGTTCGTCGAGCATCTGATCCAGGACAGCCTGGTCGGGCTGCCACAGCATCACACCAGCATTGATCCCTGTGCCTTGTCCCCAGGACCAACGTGGCATAGATTTGTCTGCGCCCAAGAAGAAGACGCGGCCGTCCACTGGTTCGCCATGGCCGAGAAAAACCTCGTTCATGCCACGTCTCAAGGCAGCTGGCGGGGTGAGCTCGAAGAGGTCATCTATGTTTGAGCGCACCAGGAGGTCGATATCCATCATGAGAACCTTTGAATACTCCGTTAATGCAAGGCCGTTCAATTTGGAAAACACTTTCGCAAAGCGATCCTCCTTTTCAGGAAAGCTCAGCTGATCCATTGCAACATCAATGTGGCTCATGGGCTTGCAAAGCCAAAGCCTGGACAGCAACTTTATGTGCGAATCCGGTACATCATTTGTGTACAGGCACACCAGATCGTGCCGCGAACCTGTCTTCCTGATGGAGTAGCCGAGCACCAAAGCCCCGAGAAGGTACTCGCGAGAAGCACCCCACAGACAAATGAGGAAAGCACACTTTCCGCGAACCTCCGGCGGTGGAGCTTCGGTTGTTCGGCGGTGGCCGAGTTCAATGTTCATGGGTCGCTTGCAGGAAGGGCAGAACGCACTCCATATGCCCAAGGTTGTTGGAAAGCCGAACTTCACACACGTGCCTCGCAAGGGTGACGATATCCGAAGGCCAACTCTCCGCCAAAGTAGCTTCAACCCTGCCAATGCTGTCCAGGCTGAAAGTAACAAAGCTGGAGCCACCAGGAACTTGCCACGACCAGGCCATGAGTGTCTTGCACGCAGCAGAAGCATCAACGCAAGAAGCGGCGACAAGGCATCGACCACCAGCTTCTTCCTCGAAGCCCTTTGGCTTGATTGTAATATCATGGCCATCGCCTCATTCACCTCACGACGTGTCAAGGATCATGGCATAGCAGCGGCTGGAACTCTTCAACAGGCTGCAGCTTTCTATGGGTGGACTGACTTCAACCAAGGAAGTTCAGCAGCAGGTTCAGTTTGCAGAAGGTAGACAAGGTCCTAATTAAAGAGGTTCTGAGTCTACCCAATGGTCACGCAAATGGTGACGTCTCTCCCCCTGGAACGCGGGCTATGAGCCGGGGCATGGAATGCACCATAGTGGCACTAGTCGGCCGAGCTGCCTGACAGCGAGCATCGGAGGGTTTTTTCGAAGCCGAGAGCCAAGCTAAAGCTTTCCCTATAAGAGCCTACATGGTGAAACTCGGCCAAAACCCTCATGTGGATTTGCTTTTCACTTCCCCGCAATCCACAATAGTCACCTGCATGGCTTCTGTTTACATCTTGCCAAGCTTGCCGATCTTGCTGGGCAAAATAGCACAAGCTTCGAACAAGCAGCAGCTGGAACTCTGCGTGCTTCGCACCTTCAAGCCTTCAGTAATTCCCGAATTCCGCACAATTTCTGCCTTGTCCTTCGGAGTTCCATTTGATGAACCTTCGGCGCGTCTTTGGTCAGTGAGCCCTTCTCCCTTCCACGATGCTGCACATGCTGTGCAGCTGCCTGTGGCGCCCATCTTGTTGACAATATCCTCAGCCACCGTGTCACAGGCACAGGGCAAGCCACGGTAGCAAAGCGACTAAGGACTTGGCAAGACCTTCTGTTACCTGCCCAAAAAGGACGTGCTTCCCGTCTAAGTGCGTACCTGAGCGTACAGCCGCCCTCATGGTACATCACAAGAATTGCTGCACTTTTGCCGCAATGGTCCATCCTGTTCTTCTCCGGAAAATTCGCTAGAGTTCAGTTGTGTACTTATGCATCCTTGCACATCCATGCGCAGGTTTGCACTCGGAATTGCCAGTGTTGTGCTCCTCAACACGATCAGGAACACCCCCCTCTCCGCTCTTTGTAGTTGCCAAATACCGAGTACGTCCGCGGTTAGATTAAGAAGAGCTCAACCCTTGTCGTGCATTCCTGCCACGTCCTGTAACTGACCGTCTCTGAAAATTCGAGCCATGATCTTTAGTGTAGTTCCGAATAGATATGTAGTTGAACCAGGCCTACCTGGCTGCTGGCGCATCTCAAAGAATGACTGTAATCTGCGAGTAACACTGAACGGACCTGCAACTGATGGACTGCTTGCCGGCTTGTGCACAGCGTTCTCCCTGGAGTTCCACTGAAAGTTCTCAGCCCGCGACAGGCTGCCAGGGTGATGAAAAACTGCGAGCCATTGGTATCCTGTCAACAGCTGCACCGTCGCAGGGTGCCACCAGACTGCCTCAGCATCTTCGGTGCCTTCCCTGCGTTCGCCATGGAGAGCATTCCGGCTTTGCTGTGCCTATGTGACAGGTGGACAGCAGCAAACAGACGCCTGCAATCCTTTCTTCCCGCCCGGGGAACGCACGTGATGTATCCATTTGTCCACTCATCCTCAAACTTCTCGCCGTAAATTGACCTAGGCTCTCCGGCTATTCCAAAGTCAGGGACGGTCTCTGACGACTGAAACAGTCTCTGGGAGGCTGGCTCTCCGCCAGTGCCATTCTCGTTGGTGAAATCCTAGGCCACAATGGCGACAAAAGCCGACAACGAGCCCAATCGCAGATTTGCGGCAGGCTCGGATCCAAGCACCTCCTTGGCACATGAAGCCAGGAATGATCCGGTGGAAGGTGTTGCCTGATAAGGCAATCAGCAGGTAACACGCTCACACTCCCGATTGATTGATCGCTTGACTGATCGATGTGAAGATTTCTTAATACCTGAAACACGTTGAGTCTTAACAGCCGCCATTACCCAAATGATTTTTTGAAAATCGTCAATCAAGAAGCATCCTCTACATGCTAGTATAACTCTCTTGACACAGACTGACCCTCCGGACACTCGTCAAGTTTGTACAAGAACTGAAGGGGTAATTGTAAAAATGGCCTGGCAGGGCCCTCCCGTTCTGCAATGGACCCAAGCAGCCCTTGCATGTTCACCTTGTCCGCCTACAGTAGACCATTTGAGAAACACCGGACTTGGGCGTCGCTGTGTTTGTGCATAGCAGGCTTTCCAGAGCTCGCAAGGCCGTGTCGGAAAGGACCACCCGCCACTCCAAAGGCTCTGCCACGCTTGTGGAAACGAAGCAGCCAGGGAATGCTGTGTACATGTTGGCGTGGATTGCGGTTCTTCAGGAGGACCCTTCAGCTCTCCCGCCCGTGAAACATGTGTACTGTAGAGTTTGAGGTCTGCATTGGCATTGCAGATTTCATCACATGTTGCGTCATGCTGCATCGTTACTGCAAGCGTGGAGCCAAAAAAGCCAAATGTGCTTGTTTCCTTCGCGCCTGCCTCGCTTGGTTGGCTTCTGCCAGAGTCCCTTGTTCCTTTCGTCGTTGGATCCGAGTGTGAGCTCGACCTCTGTATTCCTGCTCCCGCCTGAAGAACCAGATACCTCCATACCAATGCTAAACAAGGCTGCGCCTTTGAAGGTCAGCTTCTTGCCAGACTTCCCCTCGCCCTGGCCGGTATTGAGTATTTGTGCGGAGAAGTCACAGGCTGCAGTCTCTCCCAGTCCTTCTCGCCGGTGCAGAGAGCACGGAAATTCCTAAGACGTCAGCTTTAGCTTGACACTGCGCCGGACTGGGGTCACAATTTAACCACCATCTTTCGCTGCCAAGAATCTCTGCAGTCTTTGGGTAGCTCTTGGCGAAAAGCTCGATCACCACCTCATAGACACCCCCAAGTTAGCTCCCCGTTCGCGCTCCCGTCAACACGCTCCAAATAAGAAAATTAGAGAACCACCCGCTCAGGCTCCGCATCCCCGATCTTCATGCTGAGGAACACCTCAGGGGTTCGCTAGCCTGCGTTTGTCGCTGCTTTTCATCCGTGGCCTCCCATGGCGACAAATGGCTTCCATTGGCTAGCATTCTCACCTTGGGGTTCTCCTCAGAAGATGCGTCGGAAATTGGCAGCTCCTGCCGTCGGTTATGCGGCTATGTGGTGGACATGAGAGACGAAGAGGGTAAACCACTCACCTTGAGATCAGAAGGACCGCCCTTCTGAAAGTAGCCCTGCAGGAGCTGGAAGCCGAAGAGGCACACCAAAGCTATCCTTTGTGGAAGTGATTTCGCTCAAGGAAATCTGCTTTTTCTACCCATAGGCGCAGACGGCATTGGGTTCGCCTGGGCCTGCTCCCATAGCCATGCCAGTCCTTCCGCCGGAGGACTGACCTGGCGCCACAAAGCTCACCACAGAAAGACGAACAGTCTGTTTCCTGCTTCTCGCCTCCAGCAGCTCTAGCTCGAAGGAGATCGCCGTGTCGGGCGGAATTGCGCCTGGAGAAGGTGGCACGGCTTTCACGACCTAGATTCGGGTGAGTTTGTCCGGGTCCCCAGCTTCCAGCGCCGCGGGAGCCATATCCGATCCTAACACAGCTTATTCTTCACGAGCTTACAGACGAAAGAGCCACACTGAGCAACCCACGCACTGGGTATCCAGATCCTCCAAGTGTCGCCTGGCTTCATCCTTGAAACACAATCAAAAGGTCAAGAAAGGCTGGGACCCGGTCGCAAGGCGGAAAACAAGCTGAACAAGCCAACTCTACATCAACTGTCGGGTTGGAGGTACTGGTAAATTACTTCTGGTTTGCAAATGTCGTCTTGACGTACGTGCATTCGCTCGTTCAACTATGCTTGTGCGCGCATGTTTGCATTACCTGACGCGCCAAGTTTTGAAGAGTCCTATAACGGCACGAAAGCTTGGCCGATCAGCGATGCGACTTGGCCCCAATCCGTTCCGTCACCCAACTCCCACGTTCCACCGCGAAACTGCTAAAAAGACAAAACCCTATCTGCATAGCACGAGACTACAAATATGTATACATATATATATAGAGAGAGAGAGAGAGATGTACGTATAGACATTTGAACAGTTGTACATATATATATATATATATATATATATTTATTTATTTATTTATTTTTTATGTATTTATACATGTGAAACATCACACGCATCACACCATGCATGACGCGCCATGCTGTCACTCCGAGGAACCAGCTCATGGCTTGGCACGACTTGAGGGAAACTTCACAGGCTGTGTTCATGCAAAGGGCAGTTTAAGTTTAAGCCTGTCGTGGCTCCATGCACATCCGGCTGAAAAGACGACTCTCAACCTTAACCCACAGGCCCCCGCTAGCTGATTGTCCATTGGTTCGAACACCGGTTTACCCGAATCGTGCTGCGCACGAACGAGCGAAGAAGTTCAGTCTGTCATCGGCTGGTCGAAGAGTCTGAGAGCAGGACATCAGCAGAGCCTCGACCAGAGAGCGGTGTGGCCCAGTAAATGCCTGCCTGCTCCTGTTGCGACTGCATCGGCCCCAGCCTCTTGAAACCCAGGAACGAGGTTGGAAGGCTTGAAAGCAGCCGGAGAGCCACGCTTGTGCGAGCTATCGAACCTCAGACATCAGCAACAACGGCTCTGACCTGAGGCTCACCGCTAGCATCCCGGGGCTCGAACTCTGAGCCGTTCAGTAAGGTGCCGCGGTAATGGCATACCTGGGTTGTCCCTCAGACCACCAGAGAACACTGCTAATGCCATGATGAGTTTACCCAACCGATTGTATTCACGCTTTTGAAGTCTGCCTGTGGTCACTTTCTACGAGGTGAAACGAGAAAACATCAGATCACCTGTCACCAGCCAGCTTCAGTTATAGCATTGGAATGCATGTCCAATGTGCCTTCTTTCTTTTCTTCTTTACCTCCCCAGCTTTGGATCCAGCTTCTCCTTTGCCTGCCCCAACAAGCTTTCTCGTGCACTGCCCTGGGTTTCGGCAGACTGCAAATATCACATCTGCTTCCTTTGCACCAACTCCGGCCTGTTGATCTGTTCTCAGCGATCGGCGATCGCTTCGGGGAGAGCTTCGGAGAAGGCTTCGGGGACAGTCGAGGCGACTGAGCGGGCCCGCTCTTGGGCGACCTGGGCATCACGCATAAGCTGGCCCCGCACACCTGTCTGCAGCTTGACGTCTCCACTTGCGAGCTGAGCCGCGATGGCTGCTTCGCACTCCGCAGGCGCAAAGCGTGCTTGGGCAACATTGCGAGGAAACCTGCCTTGAAATCGCGCTGAGGTCTCGGGACAACCTCATTGGAGATTCGCCGGAGAGCACAAGCAAACACGACTGCGATGCTTCAACCTGACAAGTTGCCTTGCAGTATGCCATCCAAGCCTTTACCAGATGTTTTTCCCACACCTGAAAACAGCACGAAAGTAGATGCAAAACGGACTTGGCCAGCGATGGTCTGCTGTGATAGTGGCCTTCTTGTCTGGAATGCTCGGAGGATCAAGCTGGTCTGGAAGCCTGCAGGTGCACGGCTTTTCTCTGATCAACACAACTCCCAGAACACTTGGGCTCGATGTGGAAACGGACTTTTTTACTTAGCAGAGGCACAAACGCACAAACCGCCCGCGGCTTGCCTTATCACGAAGTTCCCATCTTTTTCCGGGACCAACCTCGGAAATGGCTCCGTGCTTCTATGATCCTGGAGCATCGCTTCAAGAAGATCCAGAAATCTGAGACATCTTCGCAAACTTGTCTGGATTCTCCTTCAAGAACCTGCCAACCGGTGCACTCAAGGACGCACATGCAACATGCCTAGTGACTAGTGCCTCTGAGCGGCTGTTTGTAGGATCCCAAGGCGGGCTTGTACTTCTCCGCCCACCCTTCGGGGACGAAAGGCGCACCGGCCTTTTGGTTGCCGGCGACGCGCACGCCTTGCCTGGGAGTTTCCCAATGCCCCTTAAGGGAGCCGAGACGAGCAGACACTTCAGGGAGCCCACTGGATGGCTGCAATCGCTTCATCCGCAAGCCTTTCTTTCTCGCCAGCATCTATCTCCTCCGGTCGGGCAAAGTGCTGGGCAAAGTGCGTCGAGGCAAAGGGTTGGGATCACAAGACGGCGGTGTGTAGTTTGCTCAAGGTGGGATGTCGATGCTGGACTTGGCCTTTCCCTCACTCCACAGCCAAGGTGCGAGCCTGGCTCGACGCACTTGCCTTTGGCACCGCTTTCGGCTTCGTGCCCTTCCTGGGATGTATTCACGTATCGTTTGATTCAGTCGCCCGACAAGCCGCGCCTTCATGTACCGATAATGCCAAAATACCGTCCAAGGCGATATAGCGACCGCCACTGAGATTTTCAGAACAGCTCAGACAGCTTCCTGACCAAGCGTCTTCTCGATGTTGCCTTGGCGCTTGTCTCTAGTAGCCTGCCGGGCCGGGAGCGACTCTCCCTCTGTGGAGCGCAGGTCTTCAACCTATCACCCCAAAGATGCAGGCTAGGCTTCAACACACTGCCTTCCCCATGGCCGAGTCCACTTCCGAGCATACGCATCATTTCCATCAGTCCTACGCCTATGTCTCCGTGCTCGAACCAAGGTGGAGTGTGGCGCTGTGTGCTGGCTTCTGCCATACAAGTCGAGAACAACTCGTCAAGAAACAAGACATTATCTTGGTCCACGGCAATCTTCGACTGAGCTTCAGGGTGAGCTCCGTCGGCAGGGCCACTTTTCAACACCTGGCTCTGCTACTACGAGAGCGTAAGCCCAAAAGCTTGTATTTACAGCACAAGGCGCCTCGTACTGCAAACCTGTCGAGGTTTCCGTCACCTCGTCACGCCTTTATTGTGCATACAGTTGCAACTCACAGTGGAAGGAACAACTCTCCCCAATTGCCGCCATCTGCCCACGTGCGCTAGTGCAGAGATGAAACGGTTTGCTCTAACGACATTTCTTGAGTTCAGGGCTGCCGATTCTCCTTGGCAACCGCATTTCTGCCGACAGGCGGTTTCACGCTCGAATGCCGCTCCTCCAAAATCTGGTCATCGGTCTGGACTTCAACTTCTACTTCCTCGTCTGCGCCAGCTCTGACTGCCTGACAATCAACTTGAGAGACCGTCTCCGAAAGGCTTTGTGTTCTGGCCCCGCTTGAACACAGTAGGGTCTGGGCAAAGAGCAGCGCAATCAACAATCCGGCTCGAATAGATGTTGCCTCAAGACAACACGGACACCGGCGTAGAGCGGCCTGCGCAACGACGTATCCGACACCTGCTGGCTGCTGAAGCTGGGGTGATGACAGCCATTCCACAGACCGTGGACCGAGTTTCTACGAGATTAGGCTGGGAGCAACATCCACGGCATAGTTCTTGTAACGGCTCAAGTTCCTCTGAAAAACACATCGGATCGGCGGAATGACCAGTTTGCAGAGAGGGCGAGGCCACTGCCAAATCTCCGGCGCTTTGCACCAGAGATCGCATTGGAGCGCACGTTATTCGTGCACGGATGCGTCCGACTCTACAAGGCATCTGGAAAGGAGCAGCACTGGCCGAGCCCATACAGTAATAACGGTTGCAGATGCCTTCAAAACTGCACTACTGCGCGTTCAACACCTCGGCCACCTCGGATGTACTTACACGACTCAAGGGGAGCCTGGTGCAGCAAAGACTCCATCACAGTCTATGCACAATGGCCGAGTCGCCTCCGGGTTCAAGTCGCCGCACTGTTGCTGCAGGGCTCGCACCACCAACGGACCATTCAGGCCGCGAACGCCGCGAATCCTTGCCAACAACTAGCGTCATGAAGAACATAGAGCGTCCTGAGAGGCTAGGCCCCTGCAAGCCCAAGCCCCGTTGCCCCGAGCCCAAGGCACTGATCCAAGCAGGGATGCCATGGCAACAGTCACATCGTCAGCTTGCAAATCAGAGACACACTGCCAGAAGTCGTCGGCTTCAAACCTTGTGCATGTGCTCATGGCGAGTCTACAGCACAGAAATTCCTCGAGGCAACTGCTCAGCTCCCTCGTCCAACACCGACTTCACCTGACTTTTCGTTTCATCGCCAATGAACTCGCGAACTGACCGGGCCCTGGCAGAGTCTAGCAAGACGTACATGGCCTGACAGGAGATCGGCTGCAAATGGAGGCTGCCACAATGGGACCAACTGCTACGGCATGGCGTGGCACCAGCCTTGGAAGCATCTCCCGTCTCCAGCTGTCTCCGGATCTGTTCAAGAAGGGACCTGTACCTTCCCACGGTCGGGAATGGTCAGTGCCGACAGAGCTGTGGAAAATGACAACAACAATCACCGGCACCACTGATGCTGTTGGCCATCAGCGCCCTCAACCTCAGACGAAGCAGCTTCAGAGATTCTCAAGCCACCGCTTAGGTGTGTACCGAAGTTTAGACGGAAGCCCCGGGCCGGCCATCCAGGCACCAGCCTGGTCCTGTTCCCCAAGGAGGATGCAAGAAAAGCGCTGCTCGGGGTGGTGTCGGGCAGGTGCGCCTCGTGGGATCTTCAAAGGATACCATCCTGGACTCCGCTTGGCTTTCCAGAATCGCCTCCCAGCATCTTTTGCTTGGAGTAAGTATGCCATGTGGTTGTTGATTAGGGTGCCATCCGATTTCCGCTTCGGCAAGCTATTTGTGCTGCAGAGCTCTGCCTGCAACTTTTTGCGCTCTGCATCTCGCGATTCCTGTGCACGAAAGAACTCGCCAGAGAGCGCAAGCAGAGACAGTTCGTGTGCGAGGCCGGTGAAACTCGTGACACACATGCGAGTGCTAACCTGATACTTGATCACCTTCCACCGGAGGCCCACCAACGGTGACCTTCAACACAACGGCTTCGAAGCTGGCCCTTATCACTTTAGCGCCATTGGCTACACACTGTGAGTCATGGCAGAACCACGCCTCTGTCGCTGATCTGGCTCACGAAGCTGGGAGAGGGCCTGGAAACTCGAGCCAGTTTTTTGATAACAGCTGGTTTGTTTGGGTTGGGCTCAGAAGTGCTCTTCTCAATAGTGTGGCTCGCCAGGACCGCCAGTACACACCTATGAAAACGTCAGCCCCCAAATCGCTCTGCAGGCACTGTTCCATTCTGTCTGCAAGCCGCTCCGGGCGAGCGGATGCGAGCAGATTGTGTCTCCTATGGTGACGGTGGCTCGGATTCACAGCCCCATACTCCAACTCGAGCTTCGGCACAACTGTCAGCCGTTAAACCTCCACCGACCTGTGACCTCAGTGTCTTCACAGCAGACTAGCATTTCCAAATCTTACAGTACAAGACACAAGCTGGCATTTTCCTTAAAACGAGCACACTCAACACAGAACTACAAACAAGCGTCCACGCCATGTTTGCTCCCGTGGGGGTGCACTTGACCTGGTCTAGCCTGCATTGGCCCGCATGTCCACCCAGAGCAGCAGACGGAGAATCATATCTTACTCGAACCACACACACACACACACACGGTAGAGACACAAATGCTGCTCAATGCAAAGGTAGTTGGGCCAAACACCCGCCTTCTGCTGAATCACACGAGCTCGTGTATGAGCCTGGCTTTGGGACTCTCGGATTGCTGCTAATTAGAAACTTCTGCCACATGTGGCACACTTGGCCAAGGCACTGCCGCTGGCTTGGCCGCTTCAGCTGCCCGTGCTTCGTTCAAGCGCTGCACACCCTGCAAACAGTTCTGCACTCTGCCTGACTTTTTCCCTCTCGCATGGCTGGAAGCAAAGTCCACAGGCGAGGTTAAGGCGCTCTGCCTGACTGAGTGTTCGCTCTTTAAGTTCTCAGGCAGCCGCCTTATTGAATTCGTCGTCGTAGTCAACACCTGCTCGACGCTTCTCCTGCGACACCTCAGACATATCAGGCGGTGCCTGCCAGTTTTTCAACTGATGAGGAAGCCAGCACAGCACAACCTGCTTTTGAGCAGTCGCACGCGTAAACTCCAAAGCGATACCAAAGCGATTGCCAGAAATACAGTCGACTATAGACGTCGACCTTTGGATCGCTAGCACCTGAAGTTAAACCTCTTCGCGCACACTCCGCCGGGAAGCAGGTTGACCGCTACCCGCGCGGCAATGCATCAGCGCCCAAGTTACGAAGAATCAACTTAATTAAAACGGCCTGGTCTCTGCACCCTTCTCTCGTTCATGCTCCAATCTACTCCGACCAGGCCTTATGAAAGCTGTGTCTTGATCGCTTTGGGCACTGACTCTCGGGGCCATTACAGCCCAATGCATTTACAGGAAGGCGGTTCACTGCAAGAGCTACGCCTGCCAAGCTTGTTCCCTGAAGCTGGTCGGGCAAACACCACAGACGATGGCCTTTTTCTTTTTTCCTTTTATTTCGAAGCCACCATACACTTCCTGCATCAAGCAATGCCGGTGCCAAACAGCAAAAAAATGACACTGGTCCATACAGGGCCACAGCAATGTGCCTTGATGCTCTCAGGAGGGATGCCTCAGCTGCAGCGAAACAACATGATAAAGAGCTGCATGCTTTCGCTTGCCTAAGTGGTGCTCTGAAAATCAGGCAGCATAAAAAATCGCTCCGATAGCCACTGCATATGCTGAAAAGCCGCGAATGACTTCCGTTGAGTGCTGGATGTTTCGGTACAGATCAAAGGCAACAACCTGCGCTCCGCTGTGCAGGCCAAAAAAAATGTCAAGGATTGCTCCACTCGGTAAGGCGTTCACAGCACAATTCGCCATTTTCGTAGTCTTGGCGACATGTGTCGCAGACTTTGGCATGAAGCCTCGGAGAACAAGACTGCAGGCACGAACAGCCTGTTCAAGTGCAGACCGCCTACAACCTGCAAGCGAGCCACTCTTGAAGAACTCACGGAACCAAAGCGAGTGACCTGCCACCTTGGAGAGTGGGGCGTGTGGCTGCCGGGAAACCCGGCCCCGGTCTTGCGGTTTTTCGGCACGAGGCTTGGGGCTTTGAAAATCGGCCTCCGAGTGTGAAAAATGCTTCTGCAGCATGAAAACGTCGGCTGCACTTCGAACTTCAGCAATCACCCAACAATCCAAGGACATGCGAGGTGGCGTTCTGCTTTGGATGTGCATTAGCCTGTCATCTGCCTAGTGGGAGAACTGCCCGCCAAGAGGCAACGATGCAGTCCACATCTTTCTGTTCGAAAACCCACTTCACGAACTGCTTTTGGCGTTTATCAGCCTGTTACGGCACAGGGCACAGTGCTCTCATTAACGGGCACAGCAGACGAGCAGTTGCTGCCTTCATAGACAATGTCTTGTTGCCTGCGTTGTGTCGATGATCTAGCCGCGTCTTGTACCAGTGCGACCTTTTCGAGAAGCTCTGGCCCCATCCTGCACAAGCCCGGAAGCCGGAATGCTTCCGAGTCGCATCAAATCACCCATGTTCTTCAGCTTCGCCTGATCACCGCTGTCCGCCATGTGAGGCACAACCACACTGGCAAACAAACGGTTCCCTCTTGGCATCTAGTGGCCCACCTCATCTGGAGGACACTTCGGGATCGACCGAGCCGGGGTGACCGACAGCGTGTCGACATTTCTACCTCAGTCTAATTCACTTCACCAGTGGAGGGCATCCGACATATGCCATATCGTGCCATCAGCCCAGAGACCCAGCTGACTTTTACCCCACCCGCCCCCCCCCCCGCTTCATCCTGGTCTCAAGCAGGGTCTCCCCTTTCTGGCTTGCACACACGACAAAGAAATTGCGCTTGAGTCTTAGAGTGCGGCTGATTTCCTGCATCAAGGTCATTATTGAATGGTGTCGCGCAACATGAGTGCTTACCGCAACAGCAAGCTGCGCTCTCCTGCAGGGAAGTCATCAAGTGAACGCGGTCTTTGGCAAACGTCCTGAAACAAGATTGATGGTTGCCTCCGGCTGCTAACAAGTCACACATGCGATGAACGCAAGCATAATACAAAAGAGCTGCGTCTTCAGTAGCCGTGGGCTCAAAGCTAGCAGGACGGTGGACACGGCCCGCCGCAGTATTGAAGAAACCTCAACTCCAGCCGCAGTAGGGCGACGAGCCCTCCATCACCGCCCGCTCGTGTACATGTCGCGAAGTTCGGCAGGGTTATGGCAAATTGAACTCCATGTGGCTATAACACTTTCACCCGCATCGCCGCGGATGATTGAAACCTGGGAGCGGCGCACACATTGAGTTGCCACACATCACGCTCGAGTCGAGATCCAAGTCCTGCACAATGTCCTCAACCTGTAACTGCTCCACAGGCTTTTGGCAAGATCCAGGGTCTCGGCAACCTCTGGAAACCGCATCAGTACACATGGGCGCAGAAATTCCAACCTTGCAGGCTTTTGTGAACTGCGGCGACAGCCTGCCGGCTGTGAGGTCAGGAACGCCAGCAAATCCCAGCCTGCGGATCTCAACTTCGCTGTCATATGATGACACACCCACGCGTCGCAGTCTGTGCTAACACTGCATTCCAAGACGTCACTGGAACGGGCTGTGCATGAAAAGCCTGCGCTTTTGCGATCGACTTCAATGTGACTTCAGAAGTCATACACAGATTTGGGGCCATTCAGCCTCCGCAAGCCCAGCACGATTTTGGTCTTCGCCACAATTATAGATGTAATTCCTCGCTCCCACGTTTGCGGGATTCTATGGGTATATCTTGTGTAGCACGCTCTGGGCGCAGAACGTGGTGCCAGATCATCTTGCATGCCAGAAGGCGATGCACAAGACAATTTTGGCTTTATTTCTGAAGAACGGTAATATCACGGCGCGCCGGGGGACCGGACCGGAACCGTTTGCTTTCTCGATCCTGCCCCACTCGCCCCACTTTACCGAGTAAAATCGTCTTCGCCCCATGCTGCCCCCATGGTAAAATTGTTCGAGTTGCGCCAGTCATCGCCAGTCGCCCTTCCCACTTGCGCCCCAATTGTCCTAGTTGCGCCATTTGCCGTGAATGCTCACCCTGCCCTGCGCAATCGCCTGAACCCTTTTGCCTATACCCTAAACCCACCCCAAACTCTGCACTGTAAACCCCCAAAACGCGAAAACCCTGACTTGCAAGCATGTTTTTAAACGAGGTCTCGCAAACACCAAACCCGTGAAGCCCCAAATGCCTAAAAGCCTGACTCCTATATGCCGGGAACCAAACGGGGGGCTTACAACAAGCCTTCAAGTCTGCGATGCCACCCTAAAACCCTACAACCTAAAATCTGCAGAGTGCCACAGAATATGGGCCCGTGGTTTATGAACAAAACCGCTGCGTGTTTTAAGCGTTTGTTTAAGAATGGTCTGAAATGCTACGATCGATGTTTTCGAGTGTTGAACTGAAGTCTCGACCGAAAGTCTAGATCTTGCTTCTTGCGATTCAAGACTGCAATCGACTTGCTATTATATCTTCGGCCGTGAGTATTCGTCCGGTCGTGCATCTGCTTCTGAGAGTGAGACGGAATGCAGACCGTGCTTCCAGGAACAAAAGCCGCTGTTCCCTAACATATGTCTAAAGGGTAAATAAATGTTCTGAGATCCTAAACCTTCAGATGAATCAACTGGGGCAAGTTGGGCAAGAACGTATTTCATGCCAATTGCAATGTGGCATGTACCTCAACATCCTCCTGTACACTGTTGTATATATGATGTATGTATGACTTTTTGTTTGCACGCGCGTGGGGATTCTGAAGGTTTCGGCTTTTCACATGCTAGCACGCTATATGGGCACAAGTCCTCATTATATTTTCAGTCATCACTAGTGGTTCCCACTGTGCAGTAGCCAGACAAGCATTTACAAGCACGTGCTCACGTTGGCAGCAAGCGGTCGCATATCCCTTGAAGTCAAGACGACAATAGAAGGAAAGCCCAAGAAGCCAGCGCCCCCGAAAGAGGTCCAAGTACTTGAGTTGTTGCTTCATAAGGAGACACACAAAGCAGCTTCTTTGTCTACTCCTGCAAGGATTCTGCACGATGTTGAGCCTTGCTGGATGCCCTTGTCGTTCAGCGGCGAATCGTAGAAAATGGAGTCTCTCTGAAAGGTCATTGCTCCCTGTCGCAAAAAGCTCGGCTTTGTTTCCACTGCTGCTTCTCACCAAACAGACAGGTGAGCCAGGCCTCTCTAATCAAGCCGCGGACCAAACGGAAAGGCAAGAATATCTTCCAGCCCTGCAGCATTCTTCGCACAACTGGCGGACGAAATCACGTGAGATGCGGGTACCAGCTACTTCCACCCACCTGGTTAAAGACAGAATTCCACTGCGACTCTCCGTGACGAATGAAGACAATCCTGAGAACTCACAAGCAGGAGTGAAGGTCAAGCTGTGTCCTATCCAAATGGGCGTCATGGCGTCAGGTCTTTGATGGCTCATTGAGTCGCATATACCAGGCAAACACATCTTAGGATCGGGTTGAGCCTCCACTGTGAGGTGCCTTGAATCCTGCACTGCACCAGGAACTCTCACCATTTCCCTTCGCATCACATTGTTACTGGCTTGCTCTTCGTTGGTACAAGCATATGGAGGCAAGAATCTTCATTCGCTTGCAGTTCGGCGACGTTTTGTCCAACTTCATGTCCGTGGGTTTACAAGGCCTTCAAGGTGTCGCGCACATGATCAAAAGCAGGGGGAAGCACTGCAAGAAAGATGCACCACAGTGCAACAATAGCTGAGTGCCGAACTTCTTATCACCTTGTCAAGCATGCAATTGCTGGGAGACTGGCTTCAAGCGGAATGATCCGGCAACCCTACAACGATCACGGATAGCTGCGGAAGAGAAGCGCGCCAAGAAGAAGTAAAAAAAAGACCACACCTGCAATTTCGCCTGCAACTGCGAATGGCAAGGATGAGCCTGCTTGGAACAAGCCTTCCGTGCCTTCGGAACAACTACCAGTGCCAGCAGGGCCTGCACTGTCAGGAGTCGTTCGGCCAGTGCTAACCCACTTCGTTTCCTTCATCCAATATTTGCAGAGTCTGAGATTCTGACAAAGCCCGCTAGCATGAGAAACAACCACAGCATGGTCTCCTGAGAGGCGCTTTGACATAGCTCACAGGATGTAGCTGAGTATTTCAGTTCAGCTTCTGGTGACATCTTCCGCTGGCCCAGGGCCGCATGAGACACGTCTTGCACGATGCCCACCTTGTAGGGGCTCTCACATTGCTGGGGTCACACATCTCACTCTGGCGCGACGTGGGCCTCGGCGATGTACTCCAGAGGTGCCTGAACGGCCGGTATCGCGGCCAATCTGACGATGTAGTCTTGCAGCTGGGCCTGGCGAAGGAAACTTGAAAGTCGGCCCTGGCCCCTTGACAGGAAAACTCCCTTGGGCCTGGGCAAGCATCATCTTTGAACCGAAGGGCTCCAAGAAGCCAGCCACTTTCGCATCCACCCAAAAAGTTTGGGCATGTCGAACAGACTCCGCTCCAGCCATTTCCCGCCGGGCCCCCGCCGGGCCCCCGCCTGCCAACAGGAGAAGCTCCACCTCTCACTCTCACGGCCCGTGGCCCGTTTCGGCTGCGGCACTGCAGGAAGGCCTGTCGCAACGCTATCACCCGTCGGGGTGAAGCCTACTACCTGTTGATCCAAGGTGGCAGAAGATAAGCACGCTTTCGCACATGTGACCACCCTGACAGGCATTCTTGCGCGACATCCAAGACTCACGTCATCAGGGCACAAGACCGAGTTTCTCTGAGCTGAATACAGCATCTTGCGTTGGACTTGTGGGTCCTTTGTTCGCACCTGCTGAGGCACCAAAACAGCCAAAAGCAAACGAAATACCGTGCAAGTCCCCACACATGCTGCCGAAACACCTGCAGGCCCTGACATGACACTAGCATCCACCGGATTGCTGGATGCCTGCCACGAGATCTACGGAATCCATGGCCGATCTTAGGACAGGTAACTGTCTGCGATGAGTCAAGCATTCTTGAGGTTCAAACCCGTTCCATCTCCGCTGTACCAGGCAGGCCCTTCTGCTCTTCGTTGACCACCCTGTCAGTCGGTAAGAACCGGCACGGTCACCCGTGCCGCAATCTTGCCGCCAATGAGCAAATCTTTGAGGATGCGTTCAACGGTCGCCAGCTGGTACTCGTCCCCATGATCTAGGCTTGCAGTCATCAGCAACAAGTAAGAGGGGTACGTCCGTTGCAGCAAACGCTTGCACTGCTCAATGAGAAACTGCTGCTCATGTCTCCCTCAGCTCAAATAGGCAACTGTGTTGTGCCGTGCTGTTCAAGCAAGGCACATCGCTGCCGCATCTCCTCGGCAACTTTTGAGGGCACGCAGGGATTGCACCTCAGCGTGCTTGCCATGCCAGGCATGAAGCACAGCAAAGCACAGCATGCCACTGCCGACACCAGCCTCTCAAGTGTTTCTGGCTTCCATGCAGCAACAAGCTCCTGGAAGCTGTTCCAAACACATGACATGTTCGTGCCAGCATGTTATAGCAGCATTCTGAACTCGGCAGATTCACCTCCGCTCGAAACTTAAGTTTCGCTTGCGCATTTTCATACTTGCGCATTTGAAATTTTTTGGGCGGCCCTATGCAACTCGCTCAGCAGCAACTCCGAAGAAACTCAGGTCTGTGAGGAGACTGTGTAGGAGTGTGCTTCTGGGAGTGTCTGGCACGGCGGTCTACAGCTGTTCTGTGAGCTTGTAGATAGGAGTACGGGAAGGTAGGGCTGTGAGTGGCTCGGGGTCTTGAGGACTTCAAAAGCCAGTGCCAAAGTAGCTTGGTGCACTGTTCTGTCCACTGGACCCTGCGCCTGCCTGGCCTTAGGCCTGCACCTACCGTTCCCCCTCTGTACTGAAAAGACCTAGCAAAACAGCAGTTCAGTTCTATACTGTTCGGATGGGATCGAAACATGTGCCCGAAAAGCTTCAGCTGAGCTTTGTGGATGTGGCGTGTTGGGAGGCGGCTGTCCAGTGAGTGCTCTCACTTCCTGGTTGGTGTAAGTGCGGGCTGTGGGGTTGAGCACTTCGGTGTAGTAAGTGCTTTTGAAGTGCAGGATTTTGCGCAGTGACTGAGTGGAATGCTTCGAGTCTGTGGTAGTCTCCTTTAGTGAGCGCTGCAGATTCCGACCCGTATGTCACGAGTGATACATTCTGAGTTTTCACGTCAGTTGCGCATTTGCGTAAAGGCAAAATTACCGACGTGATACAACAAACACATTGACATGCAAAGATCCCATGTTTATGCGGTTGGTACGCTTGCTAACTGACGTCACCTCGGGTTTTGTCCCGGTTTTCTCGAGTGTGTCGTGGTGTTTCTTCCCTGCACTCTAGTCAAGACAGTCCACTCGCAGCAGGGCTCCGCATTCCAGGCTTCAATCCGCAGTGTGGGCCCCCCGGCAGTCTGGAGGATCCCTCTACGTCTGAGACAGAAGCACACGTAATCAGGTCTACGGACATGAAAGTGAACATCTTCATCACATCACGGCCTTCGAGGAGCGGGCGGGGTGAGACCCCCCAGACCCACCCCTGCAGGCCTAGTTGAAGCTTTTCGGCAGTGCTCTTACGTGGCAACAAACTGGGTTTTTCTGCGGGCATGCAGCTCTTACAAGACTTGTTGCCACCTGCAGGGATCCCTAAGTAACTTAGAGCAGCCAGTTGGCTGAGCCAGAACACCGCTGAAATGGCCGCACAAAGCTTTAATTTAGTTTTTGCTTGTGTTGTGAAGTTGTCCAGGTCTCTCAGATCCTGCAAAGACCTCCGCCCGTTAAGGGGCACTGACACAGTTCTACGGCCTTCTCCCCTGAACCGAAGAGGTAGTGACATACACACACATGCATGTATGGCAGCGATGCGTATAATTACAACGATGCATATCATTACAAGCTCGCTGATGCCATGCCATCCTCTTGGAATTTCTTGCGGCGCTGCGTTGACGTCGGAACCGTCCGACCTTGCAACGTCTCTTGTCAGGGCACAACACCCCAGACTGCAAACTTCAAAAGAGCAAGCTGCAGAGCCTTTCCCGGCGCCAGCTTTACGCTGCTCTTCAAGCAACCGGTCAAGCAGGCTGCGTGTGCCTGATGGCAGGAACGTGAGACGGTCCCCTCCCCTGCTCTGCCAAACCGAGTAAAACAACGGGAAAATATTGCCTTCAGGCAGTGGAAGAAGCTCCGAGACAATCTTGTTGGTTAATTCCTCGTTATACCTGCAATGGCATCTGCTACAGTTTCTTCACGCCCTCTAACAAGAAGAACACCGCAGCAAAAGCGCCTGACCCCCTCTGCAGGTTCTGCCCTCTCCACCCCAGCAGCTGCTGGAGCCTGAGCAAGCGGCCTTCAACAACATACTTATGATGCCTCGAGCAAGCAAAGTCCGGCACCCCGGCACCATTGGATGCCTCTCCAAGATGATTGCTGGCACTAGGTCGGGAATTCCTAGCTGGGAGGCTTGCCAAGTACTCGGACAGGGATGGCAGCCAGTTTGTCAAGCGCTTTGGGGAGACCTCTCGAGGATTGAAGCAGCTTGTTGCATTTTGCGTGTGCTGCAGCCTTGGGTAGTTGGACTTGTCCTTGCGCTCTTCTCGCTGAGAGCGGCTGCGGCTGCTGTGGCTTGACCTGCCCAGTTCACCAAAGGTACTTGTATCCTGAAGTAAGATGCAGTTGGAGCATCTGACTTGACGGTGGCAGGGCACTGGGCGATGGTCCCGTGCAGATTGGGGAAGCTCAAGAGACCTAGATCTGACGGCATCTAGAATCAGAGCGGCATCTGCAAAACACTCGTGAGAAGAGGCTATGGCTATGGCACTTTGCATAAGGGGCACAGAGGCTGGCACGTGAGGAATGCGCTTCCACTGTCTTCGAGCTGCGCCTGTGCGTGGCGGTGAGTGAGCGCAGTGCCTTTGATAAAGTCTGGCATGTCTGAGCTGCAAGCTTCTCCCCACTGCCTGGCAGGACAAAAAAGTCGCTTCAAATCATGTAGAGCACACAGGCAGCCGACAAGAAGCCTGGAGGATGCCAGCGCCAACTGCACGTTGTCGCTCCTGGCCTACAGACACGTGTTGCCAGGCAGAGCGGGGCGCATTCGTTTTACGTCCTCACCTCGTAGGCGGCATCTGAATCAGCCCTCACCTGAACAGACACCATACAACAAATACACCTTACTAACACAAGGACAAAGGCAGCGGCCTGCTCAACTCTTCGGTATGAGCTTCTGATGTGAAGCTTCCTTGCTCACAGCTGTTCTGTACGGTCATCGATACAGCACGTACAGTGTGGGAGCCCGGCAATTCCTTAAACCCATCTTTCTCCTTTCGTCAGGACAGAAGATTCCGAACATATTGCGAAGAGGCGCCCGGGATGCTTCAAGATCGTGCAGCCGCTCCAAAGAAAATTAGTCATTATCCGTGTGAAGCATTTCGCCTGCCGTTCCTGGGCTTGTCCACATCGGGGCAAATCATTCCTGCGAACGAGCGCCCAAATCTGGATCTGAGCCGAAGAGGGCAATCCACGGCATCTTGCAAAGCCCTTCGGTCCCATACAGTGCATGAGGAAGGCGAGAAAGGTTTTGTGTGCCTTTCCGGTCTGCCTCCGGTAGCACGCATCCACTTCGATTTGCAAAGACCACAGTCAAAGCGAAGGTAAAGGCCTCTAAGCCCACTTCTTCCGCAACTGTCTGCTCGTCCTTGATGACATCCTCCATGAGAATACCCCAGTGAGCCCCCATGACAGTGGCTGAAACGATGCAGTGTTGTCAAGCTATTTGCAGCCTGCGAGTCCATCAGAATTAGCCGTTCAAGTTCTTGCTCCTTGCCTGTACAGGTGCACACGACATGTTTTTATATTGGCACCCCACGACTGGTCGACTCATCTCTCGGGCATCCGCGGCGCGTTCGCTCTTTGTCTTTCTTGTTCTGATGCTGCGAGCTGGCCTCAATCTAGCCGGTCTGAAGCAAAGCTCCCAGACAGCTGGACAAGCACTCTAAGATGGAATGCAGGCCTCGCGCCCCACAGTCTGCTTGATCTTGTCCACCTGGCGGCTTCGACACCACTGGATATGAGGTTTGTCTCCTGCGGCGTAGCCTTGGCAAACGTGGAGTTGTGCATCTCGACCACTCTCTCCGACGGTACCGGTGCACCTAGAGGCCTCATGGACGTTCAATCTCCACAAGTGCCGAAGGCGGGGTGACTCCAGCTGTGTAGCAGGCTTGTAGCCATCGCTATGCTTGCAGGCAAAGCCCTCCGATCGCCCGCGAGCCTTGCTGTCTGCGCAACGCAGGAGTGTAAACAATGTGTCTAAACTGTAAACTCAATTCTATACTCCGCAATAATTCAGCTACGTGCCCGAGATGACGCAGCAAAGTTTTTGCGATCCAACCTTGGGGGACATTCTTCTGAGCTGGCATATTTTGAACAGATCGGTCGAAGATGAGTTTGTCATGGGGCACCAAATGGCACCAATAATAATCTTGCCTCGTTGCTCTTCTGAGCACCGTAAAGGGTATCATGTCAACAAACAGAACATCCACGACATCGTCATCATCACCGCATCAGCCCCATCATGCTCCTAGCCAGAATCATCATGCTCAATGCCATCCGCCACTTGCTCACCACAACGATCGTCATTGTCACATCGTCACTCTCGCTGGATCGTCATCATCTCAAGCGAGATGATGCAACCTTTATGCCATAGAACTGCAGGATGATCGGGGACCCTTCCGACCGAACAAGATACAGCTGATGCGAAGCTTGCGTCGATTGCGAAAGCTCGGATGCCATCAAGCAGAGTAAGGCCGGCACAGCCCGGCAGAATGTGCCTAGCACCGCCCCAAATCCAGATCCGGCAGAAGTGTTGGTGAGACATATCAGGTTCCAGCAACTGTCTCCGACCGATGCAACCTGAAATGAGAATCGACTCAGGCGTGGTCGTTCAGAATGCGTGTAAGTGTAGGCTGAGACGTGCACGTGAAACCAGCACCAGCCCGTTCGGCAATCAGCATTCCAGACGGAGCGGAAAGCATCATGGCCTAGAACATGCAAGGCAAACGAGGGGCATCGCAACATGATTCCACCAATAAACTCAGTGCCTATATGGCAACTTGTCGACCATGAAGAATGCTCTCATCGGAAAGGCTGCCGAAATAGGCCCATTCTATCGCCTGCGGCTTTCCCGAGCCCTCGCTGCTTGAAAGCCTGCCGGTGGCTTCGGTGGTTCCAGGCACATTGCCAACGTTTGCTAAACTAGCTTGGCTTGCCCCCATGCTGATGAGCTCCATCTCACTGTTCTGAAGTCTTCTTGTTCTTGGTTTTCCGACCGGCACAGTGGCAACTACTCGCAACAAACTGGTGCTGATCGCTTCGCGGTGCAGCACTGCAATCTGGGTTGCCTCATTTGGGAGCGCCTTGTCTCATCATCAAAACCCGACGATAGGAAAGTAGTGAAAATTATTGAATCCGATGGTCCACAAAACAGATGATCTTGTTGTAGGAAAGTGGCGCTGATTGTTACTTGATTCATGGAACCGCCTTAATGCGGATCCCGAAACAAAGCATGCAGGGTGCTCAGCTATTCAAAGTGTACGTTCGCTCGACCTCTCCCGGCAGATGTCGTTGCCTAGCAAAGCGACAAACACTTGCGATGCGTCCCGGCCACCAGACAGGGTGCCACAGCATGTCACTGGCCTGAGCGGCACAAAGCCCGGAATGTCGTAACAAGCCACATCACCTGGCTTGCTGTCTCGCCACACACCGCCGTGTCTTCCATGATCGAATCCTTGCTTGAGAGTGTGACGCAAAGGTTGGACATTTCCGGCGGGAAGTCCGGACAACGTTTGCGAAAGCCTGCGATGATGCCAAACACAGCGAAAGATCCAATGCTTAACCTCCTGCAGACCTTTGCAGCTCTGCATCACGATGGCGAGCAATTGAAGGGTTCATCCTGATTGGGCATTGTCGGAACTTCGTGTGGGACATGGTTCTGATTGCATGTCAGAAGCCCCTAGCATGATGCAAACACGAATGAATGCCACATTCCATAATTAAGGCTCTCACGACATGCCATTGATAATATTGTAGCGGTTGGTTAAACCGTTGACCTGAAAACAAGCTCAAATCAATGGCATCGTCCGGTGCATACATGGTTGCGCAACAGATCACGAGCCTGTGTCAACCAGTGCCCCCGGTCGCTCTGTTTGGGCGGCGCAGTAGGTTGTTTACCAGCGGCGAACACCTGCGTGCCAACCAAAACCTGCCTGTTTCAGAAAACGAAGCAGGAACGAAATGCCAGCCTTGCCGTTGATGTCATATGTTGCAGATCGAACGGCCAGCAACTGGCCAAGAGGCATGAGCCATTATCACCCGCATCTTGCACATGGCACTCGGTCTGTATCACGTGGCCTTCTCTTGCGTCGTCTGTGACCTCAGACCCACATCAATTGTCTGCGGCGCCCGCATCACGTTCTGTCGATTGGCCAAGCCAAGCACAAATCGTCCGAGAAATGATCCAAAAGTCGACTGCTTCTTTGCCTGTTTTCTTCCTCCCAAATACAGGGGCGAAACAGCCACGAACGGACTGTGGCCGGTGCCCAGCCTGGAGAGAGCGGCGCTGGTTCCACATCGCCTGCTGCGAAGCCTGACATCATTCACGATACACGTACTCAGCGTAATATGCATCCGAGGTCGTGCCTCATGCTGTTTGTCATGGATCACATGGTCTGCATTGAGAAAATGAAACTGGCCGCTGCCACCTGTGAGCACCAATACACGGCCGTGCAACGTCAGGAAGCAGCCAATATGCTGCTTTGCCGAACCAGGACCCCAACGGGCGGCTACCCAGCGAGCACCAGCAGGAAGACGACTCGCCCCAGCTGGGAGCAGATTTGGCCTTTACAACCGGCAGTTGAACCAAATTCGGACGATACAAAGACAAACAAGAGTCCGGCATGGATGATGATGGTGCAATGTGCACGTCCGCCCTGGTCAAGTTGAGCGTGCATTGTAACAAACAAGCACACTCCACCAATGCACCGTAAGCTACGGCCTCTCTGCCATCATAGATGCAACCCCCCCATGCACATTTCAACTACAAAGCTGCAGTTCCACATGCTTCCAACTTCCAACATGCAAATTGTTGTTTCTTAGGAAATCATTGTGTAACCGTGCCGCATGATGGAAACATGACCCCTGTCTTAAGGGGGTGTCATGGGGGGAGTCAAAATGACTAATTATTCGGGGGGGGTCGTGAATTTTTTCCTGGACGTGACGTGGGGGACGTTCGGAATAATTTTCCGGACCCGGGTTGCCGGTCTGTTCGGGGCCCAGGTCTAGCCGTTCCAGTAGCAGTTTGCGGGTCCTTTAACGGCCCCGGTAACAACGTGGAGATCAGGCGGAACCCCAAGTTTTCGAGCTGAGATTTGGGGGGTTGCCGAGACCCCTGCGGAACCCCAGCTTCTCAAGCTGAGATTGAGGGGTTGCTAAAACCCACCTCAAACCAAAACAACCCTCCAGATTTTCGAGACACCTCAAGTTTTCGAATACTTGGGTGGGTGTTGTCACGACCCATGACCTCCAGGTTGGATGCGAGGAACCCCAGATTTGGGGGTTGGCAGGTTTTCGAGCTGAGTTTCAAGGGTTGCCGAGAGACCATTGAAGAACCCCAAGTTCTCGAGCTGAGAATGGGAGGGTTGCCTAAGTTTCGCTACCCATGGGCCCCCAGCTTGTTGACCTGAACCCCTAACGACCAAACCCAAAACCCCAAGCCCAGAAACCCTGAACCCAGAAAGCCTGAATTCAAAAACCCTGGACCCACGAAGTCATTGTATGTATGTACGTATGTACATAGTTCTATAAATATGTGTAGAAATTAAAGAGAAAGAAAAACCCAAAGATCACTCAACCTACAAACCCGACGCAACCCGGGTCCGAGCGTTGCCAAGTTTAATTATTCCGGACCCCCCTCCCCCCCCCCCCACCCACCCCATGCCATTGTCAACATGCTCAGAAAAACGCTTTTCGCAGAAATTATTCCATCAACCAACCCCTCCTTCAGTACTTATTTAAGACTGGGGTCATATGGAAACGACACTGGAGCTGATGCGCGTTCAGCGCTGCCAGCTAGCCTGTCGCTGCCGTGCAGGTCAGAGGAGGTTTGGGCAATCGCATTTCCTAGCCGTGGCTGTGCAGTGTGCTCTCGCGGGCTCCAGCTGGCAAGTTCATGCAACTTCGGCGGGTGCGCGCCCTAGCCGACGTGCGCTGGCAGCTTTGTGTCCTTGCGAGTCGGTGCACCAGCCGCACTGCACTACCTGCTCTGTTGTGGTGCGCTTGGCGACACGAACATAACAACTATCATGCGTTTCGATGTCGGAACGCCTCTCTCTCTGTTTCTTTCTCCAGGCTTGAAGGCATGCCCCTGCTGGGGCAGCCTGTGCTGTTGGAAGTGTGCACGGTTTTACGTGCCTTCCTTGCAATCGGACAAAGGAGCACGCAAGCGCCCCCCGCGCCCTTAGGCGCACCGGTCTCATACGTGCCTCTCTCTCTCTCTCTCTGCTTTGCTCGGAGTTCAATGCACTAGGAGTCCTCCTGCCCCGCGCAGGTGCGCTACCCCATCCAATATTTTGTCTCTCTCCCTCTTTCTCTCGAAAGCGAAAAGTGAGTCCAAGTCTAGACCGCCTGTCAGCAGCCTTGTCTAGCAAGCAAGCGCATTTCGAAAAATTATCTGGGGTGCACGCCTCCATTGGGATCGATCCTGAGAGATAGGGTTGTAAGGTACGGAGCATGTCTGTGTTACAGAAAAGATGAGCTGTCTAGAAGGTTGAGCATAAAAAGATGCGAATGTTCGAAAACCCTAGGCGGCACGAGCCGTTGAAGCAATGCCCAATGAATACGCGGAGCTCTTGCCCTGCGCTGGGGACGCTGTATGTAGTTGTGTTCACTATTGAAACAAAAATAACTTCTAGCTGGGCTTCATGTCAAAGCAGATAGCTTAAACAGGCGATACGAGCAGATTGGATGTTTTGCAATGCAAAAGGATTTTTGTTTCGGCATGCGCTCGTATGCTAGGTTAAGCAAATATTCGTTGGAGCATTGTTCATCTGTAGGTGCAAGTACCCGGTGGTAAAACCAAATTTTGATGGCAAATATTTTGCGCAGCACCTTATAATGGATAGTAACTGTGGATTACAACCAATGGAGTGCTGGTGGATTTACCGGCTCTGAAGCCGAACTGCTACGGGGAGATACCGTCGTCGATGGCGTCTTTGATACTGCTAATTATGAAGAAGAGAAGCATGAATTTTATAAACAGTGTTAACAGGGGAAATGGTGCGATAACTCGAACGAGATTTTGGGTACTTCTTCTTACCTTGTTAATTTGTTAATCATAATCACTATGGCCGGTCCCCAATCCGAGGGGTCCACGGCCTGGGAGAACATTTCATTGTAGCGTGCAAGGAGTGAGAAACGAAAACGGCGGGGGGCAAGTTTCCAGAGTTCGACTGGAATACTATCTGGAACTGGTGCCCTTTAGTGTCTCATGCGGTGGATTCCCGCGTCCAACTCGGCCACCGTAAAGGGGAGTGGGAGATATCAGCTGTAGGATAAAGTGTCTGGGTGTCAATTGGGGGGGCATTTTCGTGGCCCCAAACGTCTCTCGAGAGGTATTTGGCCAACGTTTCGGCATTTTGGGATGTGAAGCAAATTTTGCCGTTGGGTTGTAACACCCCCTGGGTTTTGGGGGTGTAAGCTGCTGGCCCGCCACCAGCTTTGCACGAGCTCCTTGCAGACGCTCGTTGGGAAGAGGCTCCTGAGCCCAGCCGCCTCCCTGCCCGTGCGTGAGTCGCGAGTTGCCGCCGTATGCTACAGTTGGCACTGGGACTTGCACCTCTTTCACGTGCAGTAGCAAAGAGGTGCCAAAAAAAAACGCGTCCCCTTTTCCCGCAACTCGTTTACTCATACTGCGGTCACGGACAACAAGTCCTGGCAGCTTCGCCTCACCTCCAGCCGGCTGAACCCGAGAAATACAAACAGGAAAAATTCCACTCAGTCCAAAACTTTCATTAAACAAATCGAAAATACATCCTTTACGGACACGGCGACGGTACAAAAAACTTTGAAAAAGCTTGTCGTAGACAGATCAAAGAGGACAAAAGACGGTATCCTTGTGACCAGCCAGCAGGACAACACAGGACCGCATCTAAACAACGGGCCACTCTAAATTTTTTTTTTTTATTCTAAAATTCGTCCGTTGAAGTAATTCAAGGAAGGTGGCTGCGAGCGCACGCTGCGCCGCAACGGAGATGAGTCCACTCCAGCGGAGAACCCAGGCAGTTTGGGCGGCGTTGCGCAAAGCGGCGTAAACAGCTGCAGCCCGCGCCTGCGCGAACACCCGCCTCACAAGTCGCCGCAGAACGTCGCCAACCAGAAGGGCGCGGATGCCGCGTCCATCCGACTTTCGCAGAGCGACGGTTCTTCCGACGCGGAGTGCAGCGAGGGCCGCGGCTGGCACGTCGGCTTGTGCAAGGCACTGCTTGGCGCAATGCAGGAGTTGGCTATCGACCTCGTCGTCCAAGAGGATGCGAAAGTGCTCGTTGGTAGCTCCAGAGGGGCCAGCCGCAGCTCCACGCCCTTGCCTTCCGCAGGCCGGCGAGGAAGGCAGGCAGCGGGAACGGGCATGGCCCTTGGGGCTGATAGCTGGTGACCTCGGTACGGGACCGTGCGGCTCGGGCAGGCGCCGCATAGGATCCCGGAGCTCGGCGAGAGTCGTGTTGGTGGGAGGGGTGACGGGCTCTGCGGTGAGGGCGCGACCTGCGGCAGACAGCTCCCTGAGGTGTACTAAAGCTGCAGCGCGGCGGGATCTGGCTTCGACGTCCTGAGGCAGAGCGCGCGGCCGCGAGGTGCAGGGCTTCGGCAGTGCGGGCAGCAGCATGAAGGAGACTCAACCACTCCCCACGCACCAAAACCTCGCAACGCAGTGCCAGTTCCGCAGAGGGGGTGCGCGCCTCACCCGCGGCGCGGTGGAGAAAGATGCGGCGGAGCAAGAAGGAAGAGCTTCCAGTCTCGGAGCTCCTGCTGGGGTAACTCGCTCCGAGACTAGTTCGAGCAAAGTCCGCATGGCCGTACAGAGGGCCCCGTGTAAGCGGGCGGGGACGCCTTGAAGGGTGAGAGTGCGGCAGCGGAAGATGTCCTCGAGGCAAGGGTAAGGTCATCCAAGGCAGCTACGCCAATGCGCATGCCGTCTTCTGCCGCGGCGACTCGGCGTTGCGCGGCAGTGCATTCGCGATTGAGGCTGGGGCCATCCGCAGCAGTGTCTGCTTCGGGCGCGGGAGCTGGACCATCCATTTCCGCCAGCCGGCGTCCGTCACTCCGCTGGCGCACGGCTGCAGGCGCAGCAGCGTCGGCAGAGGCTCCGGGATGTGGGGGCGGGTCAGGTGCGTCAGGAGGCCGGGTACGAAGCGTCAGAATGAAGCGTGTGAGGGTGGCGACGGCCGGCGGGCCAATTAACAGGGTAAGCAACGCCTCTGGCAGTGGCGCGGCGACTCACTCGACCAGCCCGTGCTCCGGCCCAGGCCCGGAAGCGTTGAACCGAAGGCGATTGCAGGACCGGGGGCGCGAAAGCGCGAGCAACGTGCTCAAGTGCTTGCGTGAGCTCGTCGACGGGGATGAAGGGGCGCCGCAGCGCCTCGACCGCGGCAGGCCACCACTCGCTGATGGGAGCGCGTGAGCGCCAGGCGAGCTGCGCCTGTGCCGTGAGCAAGCCTGCCCCGTCAAGTAGCAAAGGCACGTACAGTGCAGAGTTGGTGCCTTCGCGCAGGGCTAGGGTTGGGGGAGCACTAGTGGTGTATTGGAACAGCGCCGGCGCTGGTGCGAGCTGGAAGGGTGTGGCGTCCAAACTGCGTCCAAGCTGGGATGAAGAGGCAGAACGCCTGAAAGCGAGTCTACCGGTCTTAGTGTTGCCGGTGATACCGGCCTGGCCACTTACTGTCAGGATGGCAAAGTCAATTGGCGAGAATTTGCATATCGGATAGGATCGGAACTGCTCGATAATTGTGAGTGGGAGTGGTGTATTATCATGCCGTGGCAGAAATTGTAAACGAACTGGGAGTCTGCAAATGTGCATACATACATATATAGATACCGGTATATTTGTCAATTCACCGGGGTGCTTACACATGTAATCCGGCGCTCCAATTCGACATTGTAACTCGGCAGTACTGCTGGAGCCCTGCGGCACGAAAGGGAAACCATGTCCAACAGGACCGTAAAAATCATGCTAATTACTCTTAGTTTTTGACGAAGGTGTGGCTGTGGGGCTGGAGTTGACTTTTCGGTATGTAACCAATTTGGAGTTTGGCCGTGTAAATGTCGAAGAGGCGAGGAGGAAGTCCTCCGCTATAATGAATTCAATCAGAAATTCATAAGTTGTTGTTTCATGAAACCGTGAATTGGTGGGAAGGACTGGTGGGCCGATGTACTGCGAGTGGTCGGCCTTGTCTTCTTTCGACTGTAGGCACATGAAACACCCCTGGCAGGAGAATGGTGCCGGTACGGGGAAGCTGTTTCAGATAATCAGGAAGGCCCTCCCAGAACAAATTTTTGGTTTGCGCTTGAGATCTGGCGCGTCCTGGAGCATCGACGGTGCAGTCTGGAGGAAGAAGGGATGACATTCTGAACGACAGGGGGTGTTTTTCGCGGAACATAGAAACCCTATTTCGCGAAATCTTCCTTACAGCCCCTAAACTTTGCTTCGGGCATGCAGAGGATGCCCAATCCTGTCTTCATCACACATTCAGCTAGGGCGTCATGTTTGCCCAAGTCAACGAAATTTTCAGTACTCCGTGTAGCGACGCGCACGAGGTTACTGGGCGGGCGCCATGACAAGCCGCGAAAGTGTGTCGACTGCGAGCTGGGCACCACCATACATCGGCAAGCGATGGGCAATGACGTCAATGCGCAGTCGTCGAGGCGCGCCGGGTCGATGCCGTAGTGGCCTACCAGCGGCCTTAAACTTTGTCGCGGACGAAAAAAGCGGGAAAAACATCAGCGCCGAAAAGAAGAAGATTCGCTCCTTGCGCCTTCAGGATGGGCATGTCGCCGCTGGTGCATGGTATTTCGTTGCAAAGCGGTGACGACAAGAGAACTGTTTTGCAGATTTTTGCAGTTGCGCCATGTCGAGGCGGCACCGCCGGGTGCGCAACAGTTCTGGGCAGGTCAGCCCTTCACTATGTCTTGTTTTCCGCACTGTTTAACGTCCGCACAATGTGCTCCTCCGTGGGTATAACTACAAGGAAGCCCACGGGGTGCTAGCGAAACGGCAGCCGGCTTTGGGCGCTCGCTATTGCGAAGTCCAACACGTCACCCAACGGGAAAGCGTCTGGCGCACCAACGGCGGCATGGACCAAACACCACGCCGCGGGCGGCCTCGCGCATCGAGAGCCGGGGCGACGGTAGTGTTGAGGGCGAGCTGGAGGCCGAGAGAAGTAGCCCATTGGCGATAACCTAAATATGTTGGTTGTCGTGCAGCCGGGTGGCAATGTTAAGTTCGCGAGGGAAAGCATTGGCTGCGACTGTGGGGCAAGTTGCCAGGTGATCGCCCATTGACTCAAAATGAATGCCGCACGGCACGCCGCAGCATTGAGAGGCAGTGGGAGGCGCTGAAGCAGGAGCAGGAGAACCCGATAAGCCGCTGAATCGAGGCGCAGCTCCGGGCACGTGGGGGGTCGGTGTACACATGGCCGGCAAAACAAACGCCTTGGGAGTGGAGCAATGCAATATTAATGCAACGAACACTTCATCAAGCGCGGAGGTGAAATCTGAAAGGAGAGCTTCGTCGACAGCCTTGGAAGCTGGTCTCTGCCAACCGTGCGCGAGGTCGGCTGGCTCGTGCAGCGCGGGATCCGTTTCGGCCGTGGGCGGTGGTTCAGCGAGCAGCTCACCCCACGCCGGCACAGCAACACCATGGTTCTCTCTCTCTCTCTCTCTCTCTCTCTCAGTCGCGCAAAGCAAGTCCACAAGTGAGACTACTCGTCAGCAGCCCTTTCAGCTGATTAACGTAAAACTTCTAACTGAGCCCAGGATCTACGGTTTTGAGCTAACGGCTGTAGGGTCCTCCAAAGGTCCGTATTACCAAAAAATCTGGAATGGGCAGCAGCCACCTCTCTTTCTGTAGGATGGTGATATAGATATCGTGGTGTATTTGGTAGGGGCGGGGAATAGGGGAATTCGTGGAAAGTATTTGATAGCGTTGGTACGCTTGTGTCATGGTCAATTCGGCCCAATGTATGCGAGTGTGGCCAAGTCTTTTCCTATGGAGGCGTCTGTAGGCATGTGCTGTTTGGTAGGTGGAGATGTGTTCGATTGAATCTTCATGTCTGAGGATATGCCCGAGATAAGAGATCCGGGTTGAGATGATATTCTGTGACGGGGACAGAAGTTTGGGGGCGTACTCATAGGCAAGCTGGGATAAATATTCGTTGGAGCATTCTGCCTCCGATGGTTCCAAGACTTTATGATAAAAGGAGCTTTTGATGTTGAAGATCTGTCTAAGGACCTTGTAGTGTAGCTTGTTCAGCTTAGTAAGGTCAGGTTGTAAATACATCTGTGATTCCGAGCCATACAGAAGGATGGCCAACACAATCTGGGAATGAACTAGCAGCTTTCGCTTAATGGTTATGGAGGGGTGCCTAAAGAAATCATGTAGACATTTGGCCGCGTGCGAGGCCTGCGCATATCGTTTTTTAGCGTCCGCTTTGGTGGCTGAGTTATGAGTGAGGACAGCTCCTAAGTAATCGGCCTGGGGCTTAGGATCTATGCGGAGTTCTTGGGGTAGCTGTGGGTTGCTTCTCATGCAACAGAAGTCACATCGGCAAGGGTGGGTTGTGGTATCAGTTAGATATACGGGCAAATCAGTGTTGATACAGAGAAGCTGGCACTTCTCGTGATTCAAGGACATGCCCCTTTTGTAAGAGTGGGCCTGTAATGTGTGAAGAAAACGGTGTAGGGACAGTCTCGTGCGAGATAATAAAACTGTATCGTCGGCGTACTCTATATCTGTAAGGCGAAAATCAGTAGTAAGTACTGAAGGTCGGGGGCCATACTCTGCCACGTACGCTGTGTACGTATCATGAAAAAGCACTGAAAGGGTAATGTTAAACAAATACGGCGATAAAGGGCATCCCTGGCGGATGCCCTGGGCGAAGGCTTGCGGGCGGGACGTATAGCCCGCGTCCTTCACTCGAAAATGGCATTCTTCGTAGATTGACAGTACCGGATTAATGAATGTGTCGGGGAGACCTACTCGCTGCAGTGCGTTGCGCAACGCTGGGTGGGAGACTGAGTTGAAAGCCTGTGACCAATCCAGGAACAGAGCATAGAAGGATTCCTGGTGTCTTGCATGTAATTCAAGCAATCGTCGAAGGACGAATAGAGGCGTAGAGGTGGATTTGCCGGTTCTAAAACCGAACTGAACCGGCGAGATACGGTCATCAATAGCCGTTTATTATCTGTGATGGAGAAGACAAGCGTACAACTTGTAAACCGTGTTGATCAATGAGATGGGGCGGTAGCTTGTAGGGAGAGTGGGGTCTTTCTTTTTACCCTTAAAGATCATCACTATGTCTGCAACCTTCCAGGATTTAGGCGAGATTGCCTGCGTAAAAGTTTTGTTAAAGTGCGCCAGTAGCGCAACATGAACCGATCTGGGCGCGAACTTCCAAATTTCCGCCGGCAATTGATCGGGGCCAGGGGCTTTGCGATTCTTGAGGCGCCAGCGCCCTTAATAATTCGGGTTCCGTAAATGGACTGGTGTCAATGGGAGCTGGGGGGAAAATAGGGTCGGAAGGGAGTTCAGGGAGGTTTCTATGATTCCAGACTTTAGTGGCTAAATGGCTAGCCATAACATCGGGTTTAGCGGCTTTGGTGGACATCTGGCCATTAGGTTTGCGAATTCCTTGAGTTCTTGGTGTGTAATCCTTACGTACAAATTTGAGAGTGGACCATTGCTTTGAAGGGGGGCCTTTAGAGTCTTGGAGCAGGTTATCGCACAGATGTTGTTTTTTGTCTTTACGGGCACGTCTTTTGATGGCTTTTCGGAGTTTTTGCAAAGCTTCGTGGTCATCCGGGGGAGTCGAGGAAATGCGATCGATAAGTCGTTTGGTCGGTTCCGATAGGTATTCTTTATGGTGGGTGCGTTCCTGTTTAGTGCGGGGCGCCATCTTCAGCGCGGCTTCCTGGAGCGCTGTGGCTTGTTCTTCTACCGAAAGCTTCTCAAATAGGGGTGGGGTGGAAAAACGTATGGTATCGCTCAAGGGTTGTCGAGGAGGGTAGGAATGCCTCCCGATTGTGGAGAAGGAGGTAACTCCTTTCTTGGCCAAGGCGTCGGCGCGTTCGTTTCCGTCGTGGCCCGAATGTCCTTTGATTTTTATTAGCGATACGGTGATACTGGATAGAAGGTGGTCCAGGAGGATGCGTAGTTTGGTTAAGAGTTGAAGGTGTTGCGTGGGTATGGAAAGGCCATGGAGAAAATCGTAAGCGAGCTGGGAATCAGTATAAACGTTAAGAGCAGAAATCGAAAGATGGGTTTTGTGTCTGGCGACATAATCCAGTGCCTCTAATAGGGCCTGGAGCTCGGCGGTATTGTTAAAGCCCACGACTTGGAGCTCTAAGTTGTGGCCCACTGGGCCCCATGAGTCCGTCCAGGTATTGTTGTGATGGATTGCGAAGCCCCATCCGGCGGGGTTGCCTAATTGAACATTATATTGATCAGGGCAAGCACCGTCTGTGTATATGCAAGGCGCGTCCAACACAGGGGCAGTGCCTAAGAAGTGGACTGGCTGTTGCGTTACGTGCGCGAATGCTTCCGCGAATTCTCGCTTAAATTTGAGTTGGTCGTCTTTGGTTCGAGGAGGCGTGATTTTAGGCGGCGGAGGTTTAGGGGGTTTTTGAAACTTGTCAAAGGTGATCGTGAATGAAAGTGGGTAGTGGCGGTGAAACCACGGTAGTTTCCAACTGGTCCTGGTGGCCGCGGCTTTGATGTTGTGCAGTGACGTCATGGGCGCCAGCACATGATCAAGGCAAGAGAAATTTGTGTTTTCGGGTTGTGTGGGAGATGCCTCCGGAGAGGACGCGATCTCCCTATATGAGACGATCTGGGAAGCCGGGCGCGTGTGAAAGGATGATGCGATCAAGTAATCATTGTGCACCAAAAAGTCCAGCAACTTAAAATAATTGGTGGTATACGTGTCGTCCGCAGGGGCGTCGTTTAAGAAGACTGCTTTACCGATATGTGCCGAAAATTCTTCCAATTCCGTCGGAATGATTCTTGCGTTAAGGTCTCCCATATAAAGAATCAAGGAAGGGCGAGGAAGATTGCGATGGATTTCTTGGAGATCGTCCCAAAATTTATCTTTTCGGGCTTCATCGGCGTGGGGGTCCGATAGCTGACTAGGCGCGTATAGCGTTACGAGATGAGTCGGGATCGGCTGTGTGCGTAGGGTCAGGGCCGCTACGCGGCCCGAAAAGGGAAGAAAGTCAGATACCAGCGGTATGCGGTGGGCAGGGATGTAAAAGCCCACCCCTGCCATGTGCTCCGCGGGCGTGCCCGAAAGGAGGAGTTTACCTCCACCGATTCTACGTTCGTCTGAAGAAGTGGATTTCGTCTCCTGTAATGCTAGGATGTCAATCTTCCTTTGTCGCGCGAAGCCCGCTAAGGCTTCCTGTTTCCCATGTCCAATTAGTGTTTCAATGTTAAAAGTACAGACATGTAGTCTGTTGCGTTCAGGGCGCCATCCAAGAAGGCGTGTTGGTAGATCTAAAAAGCGAAGGCTGCACGTAGGACCTAAAAAGATGAGCGCGAGATCCTAGAGTTGGCGCTGTGTTCCCTCTGCCATAGGCTCTTTCGAGTTGGGCAGGGCTATTCGTTACCCTTTTCGGAGGGAGCCGGGGAAGGACCAGGGTAAATTTTCCATCCTCCAGCGCGTCGCGGACCCATTGTCTATAATCCCGTCTGGAACTAGAACGGCTGGCGTTGTACTTAGATTGCCGCACAAGCATAGCATTCGTGGATCTAAGGCATTGATGATTCCGTTTTCCCTCCGACGCACATTCGTGACCACTAGCCTGTGCTATGGTGTGGCGATTAGCGCAACACCATGGTTGGTTAGGACAACTGCAGCACTTTGGAGCGACGCGAGGCCAAAGGTTGCACGCAGGACTTGCGAAATGTTGCAACATATGGTCGCAGAAGTCGCTCTTGCGGGCCATGATGGCGCGACACAAAACTGCCCAAGAAGCGAAAAACGCAGTTGGGGCATCCGTGGCGATGCGCAGGCCGAGACCCCCGTGGCGCAGAGGCAAAGGTGGGCCCGGGGGATGGCAACACCGGGCAGTGGGTCACCGGGGCAGTGCGGACTTGCAGCACGAGGGTCTGGCAATGCAGCACGCTGTCGGAGTTGCCCACGCATGGGGCTCGAAGTTCATAGGCACTGAATGCATTGCCAGCGGGCGTGACCACCTGAAGCGTTTTCGTGTGGCTTTCTCCTTCTCGCGTGTTGGCAAAGCTTTTTATTCATTTCTTCGAAAGCGGGGTTTGTGTTGAAAACGAGCGGGGGGGTTGGGGGGGCACTGCTTTCGTGTTGCCTCTTTCTCCATCGTCCTAGGCACGTACGGCTCCGTCTTTTCTTCGTTGTTGGGCCACCTGAAACGCTCGCGCACGCCAGCTCTTCCTTTGCTTCTCTCTGCTGCACTGACTTCGTCTTCGGAGGACGTCTCATTTCTTACTATATTCTTCGTTTTACACTTCTAACCCCCCTAAAACGTTTTCGAACGATTTTCGTTTTTATGTGTGTTGGAGAGAGTTCATCTTGAAAGCGCGTTTGGAGGCTGAACCTTCAAAAGCACCCTTTTCGTTTCATTTCTGGTGCTTCTTCGTTTTGCACTTTTAACCACCCTGAAGCGTTTTCATGTGACTTTCTTGTTTATGTGTGCTGGAAACGGTTCATCCTCAACCCTAGGCCGCTACCTTAAAACGCAAAATTCCGGGCCCCCTTCACAGGCGCTTGGAGCTTCGTTTGTGCTGAAACCTCCCTTTGAGCCTCTCTCGAAGCCAGCCCCCCTTGCAAGCCCCCCAAACCCCCCTTCGTCGAAAAGGGGTGAGCCCAGCCTCCCGAGGCCAGCACATATGCCATGCGTTCACAAAGAAGGCAAGGATAGGCGCTTCAGCAGCAGTTGGATATTGCCCCCGACTTCGCGCAAAACACAAATACCAAACACACAAATGCCACAGACATCGCTTCAGAGGGTGGCAAGCAAACAAGATGTAAAAACAGTACCACAAGAAACTTCTTCTCCAACAGGAAAGAAAGAAAATCCACACGGAATTGCCATAAGGGGGTGTGAGCGAAGAAATGAATGAACTAGAACCGACGTGACAACTGCCGAACACACAGGAAAAGGGAGGCCACACACGAAATTGCTACGGGGGGTTAAGAGCGAAGAAAATACAATGAAATGCAATACAATCACAACACACCTCCCGAAGAAGGGAAAAGCCACACAAGATGGAAATCAACACAACCTGGAAAATCAAAGTCCAAGCTCTTCTGCACTTTCCAACACACAGACAGAACGGGTTAAAAGTGCAAAACGATGAATAATGAGAAATGAAATGCGTTTGAAGGTTTAGAACCCTCTCTCGCCAACACACATGAAGACGAAAGTCACACGAAACATCTTAGGGCTTAGGGGGTTAAAAGTGCAAAACGAAGAATATAGTAAGAAATGAGACGTCCTCCGAAGACGAATTCAGTGCAGCAGGGAGAAGGGAAGGAAGAGCTGGCGTGCGCGAGCGTTTCAAGTGGCCGAACAACGAAAAGAAGACGGAGCCGTACGTGCCTGGACGGTGGAGAAACGGAGACAACGTCGCCAATGCATGGTGGGTGTGCCAGTGAATGAAAAATCTTCTCCCACACAAAACGCTTGAGGAGGATAGAAACGATGAATATGATGAAACGTATTTTCCGACAAACCAAATCGCGAAAGCCAGACGAATGCCCTCTGTGGCTTCAAAGAGGCAACACGAAAGCAATGGGGGGGGCCCAACCCCCCCGCTCTCGAAGAAATAAGTAAAAAGCTTTCGCCCACACGAGAAGGACAAGACGCTTCAGGAGTCAAAACGAAACAGAATCGAAACTCGACAAATACCAACACACAAAAGCCACAGAAATCGCTTCAGGTGCTGAAAAAGCAGATGCAAGAACACCGCACCACAATCTATCCCAACAGGAAGCAAAAATGAAAATCCACACGGAATCGCCGCAGGTGGGTGTAAGCGAAGAAATGAATGAAACAAAACCGACTTGACAAACTGCCAAACATACCGCAGACCACACACGATCAAAAGCAAAGAAAAAACCAAGCTCTTCAGCTCCCCTAAGCTTTTCAAGCCCCTTCATGGAAGAGCAAAGTTTTTCTCATTTTTTTCGAAACCACACACACACACACACACACGAACTGTTTTCCCGGTCACTTTTTGCGTTCAACAGATGAGTAGAGCTGTTTCTGTTCAAGTCCGAGGGCTCCATTGCTCACACGAAACATTTGCCCCATGCACAGCTCGACAAGCACAACCACCCAAAACTCGAACCTCCATATCAAACCGTCAAATCGAATCCGACAACTTTGTCACAAACCATCCACTGTCAGCTTGCCACCGCCCACTGCCTTGACATTATTTCAATTCAAAACCGACCCTAAAGCAAAAAAACCACACACCTCAAATACTTAAACTACTGTTGGCGCTGCGCTTGGTAAGAATGCAGCGAGTTTCAACTTGATTGTTTGAAACGAATACGTGTTCAAGACAAGCATTAACTGGCTGCGGCTACACTTTGGAGTTCTCCGGCTGCATGTTGCTGAAGAAATGGTCGCTCCGCGTCCAGATTATGCGATTCCAAAAATGAGCTCGAAAGTGGTTCGCCAGCACCAAAATGCAGGCCCCAAAATGCGACCGTTTTCTGAGCCCCCGGGAAATATGCCAATACTCAATACTCAGAGGCACTAAAAACGGGTCCGAATTCCGGGCCCATTTTTGAACCCGCTTCTCACACTTTTTTTGAATTCTCAACTCCAAAAATATGATCACCGTTTCTCTTTTTGCTTACGCAGCCACTCCATCCAACAGCACAGCTTGTTGAGCTGTTGCAAATTCATGGACAACGACAGCAACAATACTCTGTGGCTTAAGCTATGAAATCGAACAAATGTAGAAAAGATACTCCCGCAACTGTTGGCGCTGCGCTTGGTAAGAATGCAGCAAGTTTCTTGATTGTTTGAAACGAATACGTGTTCAAGACAAGCATTAACTGGCTACACTTTGGAGTTCTCCGGCTGCATGTTGCTGAAGAAATGGTCGCTCCGCGTCCAGATTATGCGATTCCAAAGATGAGCTCGAAAGTGGTTCGCCAGCACCAAAATGCAGGCCCCAAAATGCGACCGTTTTCTGAGCCCCCGGGCCCCGGGAAATATGCCAACACTCAGAGGCACTAAAAACGGATCCGAATTCCGGTCCCATTTTCGAGCCCGCTCACTCTTTTTTTGAATTCTCAACTCCAAAAACATGATCACCGTTTCTCTTTTTGCTTACGCAGCCACTCCATCCAACAGCACAGCTTATTGAGCTGTTTCGGATTCATGGACAACGACAGCAACAATATTCTGCGGCTTAAGGTTCGAAATCGAACAAATGTGGAAAAGAACTCCTGCAACTGTTCGCGCTGCGCTTGGTAAGAATGCAGCAAGTTTCAACTTGATTGTTTGAAAAGAATACGTGTTCAAGACTATTTGTTTGGCGTGAATGGGCCTCGGTGACAGCGGCTGCTGCGCTCGGTCCCTAGAAGAAACAAGAAAGCGAGAACAAGAAGCGACAAACAACTGTACAAAGTGAGACAAAAGTGACTGCGACATACAGACTTAGCCGGCAAAGTCGTTTAGCATTAATTGTTGTGCATTCTAAGCTACTGCGCTCACTGGCCCCGCTTCCCGCAATCTTGGGTCGCGCAATGGCGAAGAACATTTCATGGCCCCGCTTCCCGTAAACAATGGTCGCGCAATCGCCCATACTTGCATAGCCTCCATCCACTGCGGCACACTGCTGTAATGCAGAAGCGATTGACTGAGTGAGAAAAAGGCACAAGACGCACGTCCCACTCGGTCAATCAGCCGAAGTGGAAACATAAGTCACACCCTTCTCGCACATCCGAGATGTCCATGGAAGCCTCATGGCCGAAGCGCCAAGGCATACAGACCATTGAAGTAAAGCACGAGTGTCGAAGGAGGGACATGTACTGTTGGCCCACGTCATTCAGAGCGTACAAAAGCCCACTCCTTGCGCTGGTAGTGTCCCGTAAGTTGCGGCCTGTTGAAGAAGAGGGGCGGAGAAGTATTGTGGTATGAGGGAACGAGCCTGCAACCTAAAAATGGATAGTCCTGCAGCCAACCCACCCCGCTCACGGAAGCGTCGAGCAGCTCGCAGCCACTCCTCGAATGGAAGACTAGCGCCCAGGGTGTACGGGTTACATCGGGCATTGGCCACGGTAAATCTGCAAAGTCACGTCACACGATTTCCGCGTTGCGGCCTTCAATGCAATGAGAACCCAGCAGATAAAAATGATCTGCCGAGGTCCTGGCAGCCAAGACCGCCAAGCGGCCTGGGCGTCATATCCGTTGAGCTGTTTCCACTGGCGGACACGTGCCAAAGCACCCGTCAACAGTCCAGCGGGCGAAGCTCCTGCTGACAAGTTCGCACGCTGCAGCTCGTTCGTTTCTCCTTAGAGTAGTCTTACGTTTTACCACTGTTCCGTGCATGTTTGTTCCTCGAAAGTAGCTTGAAGGGGGAGCTCGAAGGAGCTTCAAAGCGAGGCTTGAAGGGGCCCTGAAGGGGCATTGAAGGAAAAAGAAATGAGGGGGGCGGGGGAAACTAAAATAAAAAAACCAGAAACTCAATCAAAACCCAATCACGAACACAAAAGAAGAAGAAGAAGCCACACGAAATCGCTGTATTGGTGTTTTTGCGAAGGAAAATAAATTGAGAAAAAAAGAACTGAAACAAAACGTATCACAAACACAAGAGAAGAAGAAGACACACGGAACATAACCAAAACGAAAAAAACACAAACTCAAAGAAAACACAATCACGAACACAAGAGAACAAGAAGCCATACGAAATCGTTTCATGGTGTTTTTGCGAACAAAATGCAATCACCTACAAAACCAAAAGAACAATCATGAACACAAAAGAAGAAGAAGCCACACGAAATCGCTTTATGGTGGTTTTTGCGAAGAAAATAAAACGATAAAAGAAGAATTAATGAAACAAAACACAATCACAAACACAAAAGAAGACAAAAAAACACACACACACACACACACACTTTATTCAAACTTGTAGCAACCAACTTCCCAGGTTGGAGTTGGAGTTTATCTCCAGCTGAACTTCCTAATCCAAGGTTGGTTGGAATTAACCTCTGAGCAGGATCATTTGTCTTCAGCCAAAAAACACTTTCCATGTGCCATTGAGCCGATCTGCTGGCGCCATGGCAATCGAATTTGCTGCCACTTCTAGTCTTTAGGGCGCATGGAAGGACTTTCACTACGGCGCGTGCTGGCGCATGGCTCATGTGAAACCGGCACTTGAAGCTTTTCAGATTTTTGTTCGCTCTTCTTCCAGCTCTAGTCGCGTCGCATTCAACAGCTGCGTCAATTGACGCAGAGACTTCGATCGATTGACTTGTCTGGTGCACAGTCTTTGTTGGTTTCAGCAGGGCGAACATCTGGTCATCAGTAGATACCAGTAGTTCAATCGAATTGCCATCAGCATCCGTCTGTGCTAGACCCAGCCGCCAGCCGCGTGCCTTGACATCACTGACTCACCATGTGGCCCAGCTATGGAGGAATTCTCCAAGCAACGCATTGTTCACATTGGTGCCAGAACGCGTCGTGTTGCAACTAGTGACTGAACTCTCGGAAGCAGAGCGACTGGGACCCGCCAGATTAACAGCTGCTTCTCTGCAGCCTGGAATTTGGATCTGTGCTCTTTGTGATTTCCTTTCGTGCCACGATGCGGCTGAGTCAGTGCTTGTTCAAAAAAAGCGTCTGAAGCCCGGCTTTCCTGAATCTCTGCCAGAAGCAGCATCGGAAGCGGGCAGCAATGTCCATAAAGGGCAACCAGGCTAACCTTAGATCTTGTTTTGTGTGTGTGCAATGCGTGGAGCGCTTAAAAGGGAAGCTTAAGGGGGGCTTCCGGAAGGCTTAAAGAGAGGTCTTAAGGGAGGCTCAAAGGGTGGCTTAAAGGGCTTAGAGGGGTAAAAGGGGCTAAAGGGGACTTAAGAGGGGCTGAGCTCAAGCTTGAGCTTAAACGGGAGCTATTCACCACATATTAAACGAACTTTCACAGCATTGGCCAGCAGTCTTGGTAGTCAGCTTTCCCGGTGGGATGAAACTCTGCAGCTGTCCGGAAATATAATTGGAAAAAGTTACAGCATGCTAGCACAGCAAAAAGCCTTGGACAGCAAATGGGTGGTGTGCAGACGATGCATTCCGCCTCTACTGCCAAGGAGCAAGAAAGCGTCGAACATGTTGCAGCCAGGCATTGGAAGTCAGGAGCAGCAGCTGCTTTGCCTGGTGGTTGCCGGCAGACTCAGTGCAAAGCGGTGGCAGGCACGGAGATTGATGCAGTACACACCCCATGCATCTCTGCTTGCACGTTCTTTTGGTTTCTTTCGGTCGAAGAGGGATGCACATTAACAAAAGCAAGATCGGACAAATCTTTGGAATTGGACAACAACAAGTCATTTTGGATCAAAAATGCAAGCATCAGCACAGCAATATCGGAAAGCGAAACCACAAAAAAACACAACAAAACACATCGAAACATCGTGTCGACACCCGCTTCGCAACCAAGCCGCGCTTAGGTACAGCGTCGTCGCTAGTCGATGTAAACAAGGAGTTAAAACCCAGGTGAATACAGATCAAATGCCAAACATTACAGGTGCATGAGTTGCTCAGCTGGCGTCTACTTTCGCCGCACCAGAAGCTTCCAGGCCTACCACTTGCTGTCTTCTATCTTTTTTTTGGCGTGAATGGGCCTCGTCGACTACGGCTGTAGCAGTAGCACTCGGTCCCTACAAGCAAACTAACAAACAACTAAGCACAGAACTACAAATCAGTGAAACAAAAGCGAAGCTCTGCAAGCTGCGGCGCACAGGCTTTGCCGGTGGAAGCCGTTCAGCAACTACGAAGCCTCAGCGACCAATCCGAAGCAACAAAGAGCCGTCGCTCTGAGCCGCCCAAAGCAGCAGGTGGAGCCAAATCCAAGCTCCGGCAGCCGTTCTAGTCTCGACAGACAACGGACAGCCCCTGTGCTTTGTTTCATCACGATCGAGCACACCAAAGTCCAAAGTCCAACGCCCACCGTGGCGAGCGGCTTCTAGACATGATGCGGAGCCAGAGTCTTTGCGACTCAAAGCCGGCCAGATGCGACCGCACCCCGAGAACGAAAACAATCGATCCACGGTGTGCAACAGTGGAGAATTGGATGCTGGCGTCCAACGCCGCCAATCGCCGCCCACAATGCGTGTGGCCAGGCAAGGATGCGGACCGTATAGGGAAAAACTTGTTGTGCGTCGAGACCCAGCACAGCGCAACTCAGGAAAGTTCCAAGAACGGCAACTGGTCGCCCATAACGAGGCTTGGGCCAAGGCAAGATGGTGCGGCTGCTCAGATGGGACGGGCCCCCCCCACCTGCCGCGACCTAATGCTGGTGGCTTGCGAGCTTGCACCCGGCGCAATCCTCCGTGCAGTGGCTCATTCCATTCCAACCCTTGTTGTTTTTGGCCCTGCTCGTTTGCCCAGGTGTCCGCTCGGCATAGCGGCTGGACTCGAGGCGCGCAGGGAAGCTGGGCAACATGGACGACGCGTCCGCAGCTGCAAAGCAGGTTGCCGATGCCATGAAGGAAGCTGCACCTAGTCTCGGAGATATTTGGATTCGTAACGACAGCGAAGACTATGACGGGACAGAGATCATTGTCATAGGCTTTTCTGGGCCTGATCCGAAAAAGGGCCTGTCTCAGGGCCTTGGGCATCCTAACTGGTTCGGACGAGGGCTTGTTCACTGCAGCAACTGCAGCCAAGGTCCAGCAATTAGATATGACGACGCGGTTGAGAAGCGGCTTCGACCGGGAGGCGGGTGAGGAGAGAACCCGCTGGATGACAGCTGCACCTACTGTGTTCAAGGACAACTTGCGGTGTGCCGCAACCACGGAACAGGGCGGCCAAGGTTCCCCCCCCCCTTCCTCTACAATGCGCAAAGTCAAAACCGGCAGGTGTGCAGACTGAGCGCACACGGTGTGTGTCGCCGATGCAATGCATGGGGGAAGCCGATTGGGTCGCCCCAGACAGCCGAGGTCATGGTAAGAGTCTGGCCGTGCTGAGGCCAGCATCCACGCGGCCCAGGCTGCTTGGCGAGTGCAACAAGGCCCAAACAAGGGATCCACCAGGTAGCAAAATGCACCCTGCTGAGTGCAATAGAGGGAAGGTGCGGGGTTCATGCCCACGCCTGCCGTTGAGCATGTCGAAGCCCGATAAATGACGTTGGCCGGATCCTCGCTCTACGCACTTACCAAGGCAAGAGGGAAGGCCGAACCATGTTAATAACGGACATCGACGTATGTCGACGTGCCGGCAATGTTAGGAGTCCCGAGGGGAGAAGAGCACAGCGCAGATCGATGTAAGGCTTTGCCGGTGGAAGCCGTTCAGCAAACTACGAAGCCACAGCGACCGATCCGAGGCAACAAAGAGCCGACGCTCTGAGCCGCCCAAAGCAGCAGGTGGAGCCAAATCCAAGCTCCGGCAGCCGTTCTAGTCTCGACAGACAACGGACAGCCCCTGTGCTTTGTTTCATCACGATTGAGCGCACCAAAATCCAAAAGTCCAACGCCCACCGTGGCGAGCGGCTTCTAGACATGATGCGGAGCCAGAGTCTTTGCGACTCAAAGCCGGCCAGATGCTACCGCACCCCGAGGACGAAAACAATCGATCCACAGTGTGCAACAGTGGCGAATTGGATGTTGGCGTCCATCGCCACCAATCGCCCACAATGCGTGTGGCCAGGCCAGGATGCGGACCGTAGGAAAACTTGTTGCACGTCGAGACCCACACAGCGCAACTCAAGAACGTTCCAAGAACGGCAACGGGTCGCCTATGACGAGGCTTGGGTCAAGGCAAGGCGGTGCGGCTGCTCAGATGGGACGGGCCCCTGCCGCGACCTGATGCTGGTGGCTTAGAGCTTGCACCCGGCGCAATCCTCCGTGCAGTGGCTCATCCCATTCCGACCCCCTTGTTGTTTTTGGCCCTGCCGTTTGCCCAGGTGTCCGCTCGGCATGGCGGCTGGACTCGAGGCGCGCAGGGAAGCTGGGCAACATGGACGACGCGTCCACAGCTGCAAAGCAGGTTGCCGATGCCATGAAGGAAGCTGCACCTAGTCTCGGAGAGATTTGGATTCGTAACGACAGCGAAGACTATGACGGCACAGAGGTCATTGTCATAGGCTTTTCTGGGCCTGATCCGAAAAAGGGCCTGCCTCAGGGCCTTGGGCATCCTAACTGGTTCGGACGAGAACTTGTTCACTGCAGCAATTGCAGCCAAGGTCCAGCAATTAGATATGAAGACGCGGTTGAGAAGCGGCTTCGACCGGGAGGCGGGTGAGGAAGAGAACCCGCTTGATGACAGCTGCACCAACTGTGTTCAAGGACAAATTGCGGCGTGCCGCAACCACGGAACAGGGCGGCCAAGGTTCCCCCCTCCTTCCTCTACAATGCGCAAAGTCAAAATCGGCAGGTGTGTGCAGACTGAGCGCACACGGTGTGTGTCGCCGATGCAATGCATGGGGGAAGCCGATTGGGTCGCCCCAGACAGCCGAGGTCATGGTAAGAGTCTGGCCGTGCTGAGGCCAGCATCCACGCGTCCCAGGCTGCTTGGCGAGTGCAACAAGGCCCAAACAAGGGATCCACCAGGTAGCAAAATGCACCCTGCTGAGTTCATGGGAAGGTGCGGGGTTCTGCCCATGCCTGCCGTTGAGCATGTCGAAGCCCGAGAAATGGCGTTGGCCGGATCCTTGCTCTACGCACTTACCAAGGCAAGAGGGAAGGCCAAACCATGTCAATAACGGACATCGACGTATGTCGACGTGCCGGCAAGGTGAGGAGTCCCGAGGGGAGAAGAGCACAGCGCAGATCGATATACGGCAACATGCCGGCAGCTTAATGCAACCCGCCGCATTGAGGACCCAGTGTGGACACCGCCACGCTGGCTGGTGTCCCCCCCCCGGGCATACGGCAGGCAAGGAGGAAAACCAATCCGGTGTCACTGAGAACGAACATCGACGTATGTCGGCGTCCCGGTGGCTCCACACGGCGTGACTGGTCGGGACGCCGCGGTCGCCTGCCCGTTTCATTAGTCCCGTGTTGCTCCGGCAAGGAATCACCGAAGGCCAACACAAGACATAACGACGTATGTCGTCTGTCACAATCGGGGTGAGCAGAGATCATCGGGCAGAGCCGGACGCCTCATCGGACGGCCAGCTGTCTAGCAGGCGTTGCATGTCGCGCCCATTCGAGGGGAAGTGACTCTCGTTCAATAGGTAAAGCATCTGGTAATTCCGGGCAGTGTACATTTCCTTCAAACGTGAAAAGGTATACTGGTGCGTATCGTGGTCCTCACTATGAAGGTGTGGCATGAGCTCTGTGGAAATGCAGGGAAGTTGGAGGCCGGGCCCGAGACCCCCTTCTCTGAGGAACTCATCTGCCGTCGCCTTCCAACGTTCCTGCGCCCGAGGGTGCCCTAGCCGGAACCTTGGGCGCTTGCCATCAGGCAGGGCTTGTGTGCGGCCTTCCTCCTGGGCGACCAACTTTTGAAGGAGGACCAACGCTTTGGCCTCCGTTGCGTCAAAGTGTGCAAAGCGCCACAGGCGGGTCGGAAAATAGAATTTCTTTTTCTGCGGCCCACGGATCCAGTAGGCAACTACCGCACGGAGATCCCAGCCTCCAGAGGTTGTCACTGCACGGAGGCGCCACAGGGCACTGTGGAGTAGGCCTGCAGTCGAAAGGTGCCACGATAGGAGCCAGGATACGCAAACATGCGCGGTTCGAACTCTCCGCGCTTGCATGTGATTCGGACCTCAATATGCTGGCCATCTCGCCCAGGTGTTACACTGGCGAGTTTAAAACGCTTTACGGGTACGTTCCGGACCCTTTCACTTCACACAGATATTCGCACTTCACTTTTCCTCGGGCGCACGGCTGTCTTGGGTGCGTCCCTTGAGCCTAAACACCACAGTGGAACATTTGTTCCATACTATACAAAATCATGTGGCAAACAGCTCATCTACAGGATTATAGGGCAACACACTCCTAAGCGAAATGTTTGTTACCCCCTCTTCGTGCATCCTCTTTTGCCTTTTCTCACTTAGAGGTGCAACGAACCCAAAACAGTCGCACTTTCCTCCTTTTGAAACACTCGTTGTGCACTCGCTTTTTGTCGTGGTGTGAGACGAGTGAAACAGAGCTACTCCTACTGGCCGCTCTCAAACTCGTTCACTTCTTTGGCCTTTCAGCCTCAAAAGAACTCGTGGTGGCCCAAAAGCCACAAACTCTTCAAACTCTTTAAACTCTCTCCTCGTGAAGAAACTCTTCGGCTTCTCGTGGTGCAGTTGTCGTACAACTTTCAGAAAACTCTTTCCTCATTTGGGAACGAAGTTCCCCCTCTGGCTTTTCAGCCTTCAGATTCCCTTTTTCTTTATAGACCTCCGGTTTGGTCTTTCTTTCTTCTCTTTTCCTTTTCTCCTTTAGCCGCTCTTTTGCTGGGCTTTCTTTCCTTTGCCCTTCTCCGCGTTGTCTGTGCGGTACTTTTTCTTGTTTGTCTCCAACCTGTTCGCGTATGCTCTTCGAATTATCAATTCGTTCTTCTTGTACCAGGATTGGAACTGTTCCTTACTCATTTCTTCCCTTTGCATCTTTGGGGCATACTGCCCTGAGGCAGTATAATTGTAATCGGCATCCCAACACGTTTCGGAACCATGTCCGAAACGTGAACATACCGCGCAAACCATTGGCTGGCTTTGCGCATCAGGATCTTCGTTGATCCGGCTTTCCTCTTTAAACACCTGGAGCTCATCTTCGAGGGCCTTGTTGTTCTTTCCAAGCTCCTTGATAGTCTCGCGCATTTTCTTGCGCTCCTCTTTCATCTTCTCTGCATCCTCATTCGATGGGCCTTGCGTCGACCCAGCACTGCTTTTGCGCTTTTTCAGCTTTCTCAATTCTTCATTCAATTCTCCAATCTCTTTGTCCTTTGACTCTTTTAGCTCCTTGATCTCTTTATCCTTTTTGTCTATCTCCTCCTTGATCTCCTTTTCTTTCGTTTCTTGGAGCTCTTTAATCTCTTTGATCCTCTTGCTCTCCATCTCTTTCAGCTTTTGCTCAGCTTCGCCCTGAAGCAGTCCACCCGCTGGAACCTGCAGTTCCTTCCTTTTTGCCTTCAACTCCTCCAGTGCAGTCTGAAGTTTCGGCCTCAATTGGTCCATCTCTTTCTGCAGGGCGGACTCTGCGTCCATTATCAATGTAGCCTCATTTTCCTGTTCCTCCTCTTCGGCTCTCAGCTTGTCCAGTTGTTTTCTATGGACTCTTTGGCAACGAACGCTTCGTCCGCTACCCGCTTCAGCTCTTCCTTCACCTCTATCTCTTTTGCGATCAACTTATCTCTTTCTTCCTCTTTGATCTTCTTCTGTTTTTGCTTGTAAGTATACAAGTCCGAATAAATCGTGAATTTCTTTCGCTTTTCGTCCACTTTCTCCTGCAGAACTCGCATCTGCCCAAGCAGGTCCTGCACTTTCTTCTCCTCCTCCAGAACTGACTTCTTTGCCATTTTGTCCATGATCTCCTTGTATTCATCATCACTGGACTCAGACTCTTTCTTTCTCTTTTCTCCTTTCTTTTTCTCTTCCTCTTTTTCGGAGCTTTGCTCTTCCTCCTCTTTCTCCGAACTCACTTTCTCCTCGCTTTCGGAGGCTTCTTGCTCCTCCTCTTCTTTCTCTTTCTTTTTCTCTTCTTCTTCTTTTGTTTCCTTCGCCTTCTCTGCGGCTTCATTTGCCCTTTCCTTCTGGCCCTTTCGCCTCTCGGAAGCATCCAAGGCCTTCTGCCTCAGCTCGCTTACTCTATCTTCCATAACCTGTGCCTGGCTTCCTTCGGCACTTCCTTTGCTTCCCTGTGCCTCTCCAGCCAATTCCTCGGCTGTTTTCTTGAACTCTTCAGGCACTTTAACCTCCGTCTTTGCAGCTTCTGACGGGGCCGCCTCTTTAGGCTCATACTTTTGGTTGAGGCGTTGCACTTCGGGCCATAGGGCATCCAGGGTTAATCTCCTCTCTCGCTCCTTTTTGAGCTCTCTTTCGCATAGGGTTACGGACTCTATGCTGCGGCATTCGTCACTGATCATTGTCTTGAGGGCCGCGTCGTCGGCCATCTTTTTCACTTCCTCTTTTTCTTCTATTTCTTTTTTCCTCACTTCTTTTCTTTTCACTTTCTCTCTTTTCACTTCCTTCCTTGAGTCAAAAACGGCAGCGGCGGAATAAAACATGCATTCAACACTTCCAACCAGACTCTTCCACAAGCTACCGTTGCAAGCCATGATAACAACCAGTGTCATCATCATCACCATCATCACCAAACCAAGGTTTCCACCTTCACTGCTTCTACTGCTTTGCTCTCTTAGTCCATCACACTGCTGGACCATCATCATCATCACAAGTCTTCTCAGATACTTCGTAGGGATCTTGAAGTCACTTGCTATCCTGACCTCTTCACTCTCTTCCCCAGTTTTCACACCAATTCTCTCCAAACACTTCACAACAGCGTTCCTCGACAAAGCCTTTGTTCCTACATCTGCAGGGTTCTCCTTCCCAGATATCGCTTTCACTTGGAGACCTACCGAAGTAAGCCTTTGAACCCAAAGCAGTCCTGCATCAATGTGCCTCGTTCTTCCTAGGCCTTTCTTCATGAGAATAGACCTAGCACTGCTAGAATCCATCCTAATCACCATCTCCGGCCTAATCCCTAGAACTCTGTGCAGCAGGTTCTGTAGAAAAACTCCTTCACTCAAACCTCCAACAGCTGCCACCAGTTCGCTTTCGCAGCTGCTCAAAGCCGTCGCTTTTTGCTTTCTCGCGTGAAAGTAAACGATGTTACTGTTCACGAAAATCAACACGCAGCTCCTTGACTGCCTATTCTCACGATCGGTCGCCCAGTCGGCGTCGGTCACTACCTCGATCAAACTCTTCGCCGTAAAAACGTCTTTGTAGGCATCCTCAGTTCTCTTATCCCTTGGATCCAGAAAACTCTTTCCAGGGTATGCCTCTTTGTGTTCTATAACGTAGTGGGCTGTCGCTTTCACATACTTTGCCACGTGCCTAAGCACTGCTAAGTCTCCTCGCGTTGGCGCTGCCAACTTCCCAGACAACCACTTCGTAGCGAATCCCAAATCAGGTCTCTCCGGTGTCATATACAATAGGATTCCTACACAGGATCTATACAGATGATGTTCATCTGCATCCAAGGGCGTATCGTCTTTCAACGATCTTCCGTAATCCATTGGAAACGGCAACTTCTTCGGCAGGGCTTTTCCCAAACCTAAAATCTCTTCCAACTTCTCAAGATACTTGCCGTCCATCCTGATCTCTATTCCTTCTTTCGTTCCTAAGAACGTCCTCTTCAAGAAAGTACACTTTCCTTCTCCAACCTTCACTGGTCCTTCCAGCTTTATCTTCAACTTGTGCTTTAGCAGCAGATCAACCACTGCTTGATTCTCCTTTGGTTTTCCAAACACTTCCAAATCATCCACATGTGTACTCATCAGCGTTCCACCTTCTCCTGGGCTCTCTGAAAACTTGTAGAAGAAACTTGGTAACCCCACATCGGAAACCATCTTCTCTTTCTCCAGGATTTCTCGTAAGTGCTCAAACCAATCACTGCTTCCTGTTCGTTGTCCCGGCAGGGTGTACTGCAGCTGGTACCACTTTCCTCCTAAACTCACAACCGTGTACTCCTTCTGTGGCACCTGAAGGTACGCGTCCGAAATGTCTATCGAGATCATCTCGTAGTCTCTTGAACTCGCACACAAAGCTGATAACAGCTTGATGCTCGAACCAATACTCGTTGGTGAGTATAGCGCTGAGAGATCGTAGTCCGTCAGCCACTTGTACTCCCGCGCCACTAGGCGGGCTCTCCTCTTCCATTGGAGGTCCCTATGCCTCCAATCCAACACGTACTTTGTACTGAGTCTCTTTGGTTCTTCTCCATTCGGTCCTTTCTTCAACTCTCCATTCTCATCCAGTTCCACTCCTTTGAGAACTTTCATCTCCAATAGTCTCTCGATTTCTGTTCTCTCTGCTTTCAGGTCCACCTTTGCCAAATCTTCATCTTCCAACTTTGGTGGCCCATCATCATACTCGTGAGACCAAGTAACCGTTAGGTCCTCTTCTGTCTCACACACTTTCTCGTTCCACTTGCTCTGGAACTCTCGACTTTCTTCCAGAAACAACTGTGTCTCGTCGAGATCAACATACTCATCTCCATGCTCTTCGGGATCTTCGCTCTTGGCGAATCTCCGAATGTGGTATTCCACTCGTGCCGCGCTTCCTCGTGCTTCGTCTCCAAGTCTCGGCACTTTTTCAACTCTTTCTTCTACCTCTCCAGTTCCTTCGTCTACTCTTGGTTCTTTCTTTGGTGAACCTTCTCCTTCTTCTTCTGCATTCCTCTTTGCAACTTCTCTTTGAAACTCTTCCAACGTCATTTCATCGGGCACCAATTCATCTTCTGCTTTTCTCTTTGTTCTCACCTCTCCTGGATCATCGTCATCGTCATCGCTCTCGTCGTCCATTGCTTCTGGCGTTGCTCCAGATAGCGACGAACTCTTGCTAGAAGAACTTGAGCTTCCTTGGCGGTCGCTCGGCGGCGAAGGCTCGCTTCTCTTTTCTTCTTCTACTCTTTTGTCAGCTTCCACCGCCAATCTTGGCAGTCCTGGCCCATCATCAATAGGCACAATTCTCTTCTTCTTAAACCTCAAAGCCTTCAGCTGATGATCCCATGGAGCTCCAACCGAAAGTTGCAAAAGCTCCGGCTGATATGCCTCAGCACATCTTCTCATTGTCCTCGCTTTGATCACTCCTCTACCTGTGCCAATCAAGTTCAGATTGCTCGCGTAGTCCTTTCCAAGAAAGACTCCTTTCTCCCAAGGTTCTCCTTTCTCCTTGGTCTTTGGCACTGCTTTTCCAAACACTGCTGACCCGAACGGGGCCAGCTTCCCTTTGTACGTTCGGTCCACTGTCGCTTCAAACGCAGTTCTGCCATCTCTTCCAACATGAAACCTGTTGTGCAGCCATGCTGCATGTCTGTACGCCCAGCTATAAAGCGGGACATCAGATCCGATGGCCGTTCCACTTCGTTGCTCAACCGTCGCCAACAACGTCTTTGCAAGGTTCCTCACAGTTTGGATATACCTTTCCACAGGCAACCCTTGATGCTCATCAGGCGTGGCATCTTGCAACTCCGTCTTCAAACCTTGTCTTGTTCTTGCCACTTGAACTCCTCTCCTGATGGCAATCATCACTGGCTCGGTATCCGTTCTAATCACCACTTCAGCGTAACCCAAAAGGGCTAACACTCTTACCACTTCACTCACTGCGTGGTTTATCACTGCATCTCCTCCTTTCGTTGGCACCGCAATAGCTATCAGGAACTTCGCGTCGTTGTCAACACCCGCAAGCTGAATAGCAAGCGGATCTCTCTCCCTTTCATCTCCTTGTGTTCCTGTGAACATAAAGTCCAAGCTAAACACGGGCCGTTGCGCTTTCTCTTTCGTCTCTTCAAAGTTGTCTTCTCTGCTCTTTGCTGCCTGGCATGCTTCACACCAGGGCGCTCTCGGCAAATGCGTCAACTCATGCGCTTCAATCTCTTCCGGGCTCGGCAAAGCAGGCAGAGCCTCTGGAATCGGTTCTCTCTCAAACTCCTTTCTGATATCCTCAGAGATTTGGGCTTGCGCTTTCACTTTGCTCAGCGCAACCTCTTTCTTCAATCTTTTCCACAAAATCTCTTTCGATCCATTCTTCGAGATATGCAGATACTTGCACGCCGCTTTCATCTCCTTCAACTCACTCTGGCGTGTCAACTTCATTGGTCCAATCACCATCACTTCTTCCTCATCTTCACCAATCACTGGAACTCCTCTCTTCGGTTCCTCTTTCTCACTTTCCTTTTTGTCTTTTGAACTTGAGGAGGTTCCTGTGACCTCCATTGGCACTCCTTCTTGTGCCAGTTCTCTTTCAAGCTCTTCCAAGTTCGTGAGCAACCCATAGTCACTCGGTTCCTTCAATCCCTTTTCCAACAAGGTGACCATCACCTCAAACCTTGCTTGAGGACTCGCCCCAAGTTGCACTCTTTCGCGATCCTTCCAGATCTCCGTACACTCAAAGAAATCCATACTCTTCCAATCCACTTCATTCAACACTCTTTCTCCACTTCTTTTCATCTTTCCTAGCAAGGTTGTCCTATAAGGAAAATAATCGCCTTCATCTCCTGCTCCCTCATAGAGTCTATTAGGGAACTGACCCGTTGGGTCAAACGTCTTCCCCATAAACCAATCAAACCTTGCAGGCGTGCCGTCATTTAGCACAAACCAACCATCTTCATCTTCTTTGCTCTTCAACTCATTCTTCAGTTCTCGCTCCAGCCTCACAGGCTGTACCGTCATCTCTTCTCCTTCAAGTCTCCGTATACACATCCTCGCCATTGAGGAATTCCTTTTGAAGTATATCGGTATTCGAACACTTCCTTTCTTCAACCACAATCTTCCATCTTCATTCACCGTACCCCAACCTAGCTTCCACATCTTTCCTACCGCAAACAAAGGTTGGGTGACATTGCCGCAAACAGCACTGTCAGTGATCTTCAACTTCTTTCCAGACTCCTTCGTGAAAACAAACGTCACATTCTGCCTCACAGGCAACGTTGGGATCACTTTCCCTTGCGCATCTTTCAGATGATACTCAAAGTTCGAAGTTTCTCCGACTTCTTCTGCCCAATCCATAGGCAACACATGGCAGTCAGCTCCACTGTCGAGCACTACCTCACATGCATCCACTTCTCTTGCTGTTCTTCTCACATCATCTCCTTCAGAAACCATTCTCACACTTCTTTCAACTTCTGTTTCCAAGAACCACCATCCTTGGTACCACTCCATCAAACCATCAGTCGGTTCTTCCTCGATCTCTTCCACTTCATCGCTCGAAGAGATATCAAACTCCTCAACTCTTCTCAGCTCTCCTTGAACCAAACCTTCAAACTCTTGACACAATCTCACAAAGTTGAGCTCTTCATCCTCATCGTTCCATTCTTGTGTCATCTCAACTCTTCTTGCTTGGCGCGCTGCTTCAGCTGTAATCTGCCTTACTTGACCAGTCTCATTCTTCGCAGGAGGGGCATTGCTAGAGGAACTCTTTTCGTGATCTCCTTGATGGGTTCCTTCCTCTTCTACCTGTCTCACTTTGCCTTTACCTCCTTTTCCTTTTCCTTGATTCTGCCAACAATCAGCTGCTTTGTGTCCTGTCTTTCCGCATATGTGGCACTCTCCTATGAACTTTCCTTTCCCGTAGCCACCAGCGTCCACTGCTCGTGCATTTCTATAACCACCTTTTCCTTTTCCTTTGTTGTCGTATCCTTTTCCTTTTCCTTTTCCTTTGTTGTCGTATCCTTTTCCTTTTCCTTTTCCTTTGTTGTTGTATCCTTTTCCTCCTTTTCCTTTGTTGTCGTGACCTTTTCCTTTTCCTTTGTCTTTTCCTTTTCCTTTCACTCGATCAATATCCATTGGTTGTGGCCCATTGTAGGGTGTACTCTTCGTTGCGCTTTCCATGTTGAAAGACTGCAAAATGTTCTCCGCATTCCACGATTGGGTACTTCTTTCATACTCAAGCAACTTCTTCCTGATGTCTGCGTACTTCGTCGTAGGGGTCAATCCTATCAGGATATGCTTCCTCAACTCATTTGGCAAACCTTTGAGTACTGTTCCGATTTTCAAATTCTCATCGTAGGGTTTTCCTTCGGACAGTTTTTCGTATTCCGCAACCAGTTTTTCGTAGGTAAGCAGATAGTCTAAGATAGAAGTCCCCTTCGTCATCTGGGGAAAGCTCACTAGAGCTTGAGCCATTGCCAGCCCTCTTGTTCGGCTTGACGGCTCCAACTCTTCAAACAGTCTCCTCCAGACAGAATATCCATCTGGACTTCCTTCTGACTTCAATAACTTCAATGGCCTGTTCCTAAGATACGAGGCCAAAATCGCATACAGCTTTGTACTTCGCTCTCTTTCACCAACTGTATAATCTGCTGGATTTGGTGGTGCCAGCTCCACTTTCTTCAACTCTTCTGCATAAGTGGGATCAATGAATCCCACAAACACTTTGAAACTGAAACTCCAATCTGGCCACTGTGAAACTTCCTCCTCCAAATTCTTTGGAGCGAACACATCCGGACTCTTCACCAGCTTAGCTGCAGAGTCGTAACTTCTGGTACTTCCTGTACCTGCAGCACTTGCCAAAGCTTGCGCTGCTGCCGACAGGTTCCCTATCAGGGCCTGAAGGGATCCTCCTGCAACTCCATCTGGTGCAGGCATCGCCATTGGCGTATCACTTGGTGTATCTCCTCCTTGACCACCGTGACCAGGGGACACAGGCAAATCCGCGTCTCCAGCTGGACTTGGTGTGGCCATTCAACTTTCCTTTCTTTCACTTTCCGTGACACTGGGGCCCAAGGCTCGTTTCTCCTTGTATTGGGCTCTTCTTCAGCCGAAGGTCCTGGCCTTCAGCTCCGCTACCATAAAACGCTTTACGGGTACGTTCCGGACCCTTTCACTTCACACAGATATTCGCACTTCACTTTTCCTCGGGCGCACGGCTGTCTTGGGTGCGTCCCTTGAGCCTAAACACCACAGTGGAACATTTGTTCCATACTATACAAAATCATGTGGCAAACAGCTCATCTACAGGATTATAGGGCAACACACTCCTAAGCGAAATGTTTGTTAGAGTTGCAGGAGTGGGGCGGACGATGGGTCGTCGGCCAACGAACGGGTAAGGAAAAAGAGTAGTTGCACCGGTAGCAGTACTCCACAATGCAGAAGCGGAGTACCCTTGTTGTCCTCGGCAACAGTGCTGCCTCCCCCGGTGGTACGCCGCTGGCTGGAGTTCTCCCCCCGTCGGCTATTGGTCGGCAAAGGGTCTGATGTTGCAGTAGGGTCGCGCTTGGGAGCCAGAGACATCTGGATAAGGCTGCCATCGCGTACAGGGGATTTCTGTCCTGCGAGAGCCCGTGGGAGAGAGCTTTTGAGCCCCGACAGTTCGTCAAGGAGCAGCCACCACCAAATCTCTGGCCGGGCCAGCTCGTACCAGGACAGGTCGAAAACCTGTCCTTCCGCTAAGCGCAGGATTGGATCACAAAACTGGGCCAATGCCACGGACACAGCAAGCAGTGGTGTTAAGCAGACGCGAAAGGCTTCGCCCTCAGTGCAGCGTCGCAGCATGAGGGCTCGGTCCGCAAAATCCACAACTTTCACCCCAAAGTTCTGTGGACTGAGTTTGAGTTCACAAGCCGGCAACGACAAGGGGAGGGAAAGCAGGGTAAGGCAGTCCGGTGAGCTGGGGAGTAATTGCTGAAGTGCCCCAGCGCAGTCAAGTCCTTGAACCGGTTGTTGAAGTCTGCCCCTAGCTTGGTAACGGCGAAGGGTGTCATGCTGCTCCGCGAATTCATCCTCGTCATCTGCTGGTACACACCTGCTGGCAATTGAGGTGACCCCTGGCACAAGGCGTTCAGGCGGGGATTCGACCGCGCCCAGTAGGTCCTCCACACGTTGAGTCCATGTAGCGGTAGGTGCAACTGGGTGAGAGGCCGCACAGCTTTGGCTGCGCAGCTCGGCTGTCAGTGTCGGATCTTACTTGGCAGGCTCTCCGATATCCGGGTCCGGGCGCACCGCACCTGTCGGATCATATAGGGCTCTTGGCAGTCCAGTAGTAGCCACCGGCGGGAGCAATGTTGCCTGAGGGGAAGAATGTCGTAGGCGCGACGACACATAGCGCTGCAACCTCCCTAGCAGCCTGGTGTTGACTGTGTCAGAGGAAATAGCGTAGAAGTAGAATGCGCCGGGCACGGCCATCACTGTTGACTCCGACACACCAGCAACGCCGCGGCACTCAGTGGCAGGTTCCGCGCAAGGCATGTGAGACCCTATCAGCGATCTGTGATGGGTGGAGCGGAGGGCACTGAAGAGCCTCTTGGGGAGAGGGACACCGCCGCCTCTGTGGTCACGGAGGCGATGGAGCCCGAACCTCGGCGGGTTAGTGAACTCCAGTAGTCCAAACACAGGAAACTCGGTATCGATGACCGGGTAAAACGGCCGTGCCGTGATGGACTGACCGCGCGGTCCACTGTGCTCAAAGTCCACCCCCCGAAGGAGGAGCTGTACCGGGTAGCCCTCTATGCCACTGTGAGCTGCGACCGCTGTAGCCTTACAGAGCGAGGGGACGCGATTCACGGACCATCGTTCGTAAAACTCCTGGGCAGTCTTCTTGTCCTCGCGGGGAGGGCTTGATATCCCAAGCTTGGCCAGTCCATAGGCGCTGTACAGCTCCTCCCATCGCACGTGGGTGTGATGGAGGACAGAGTGGAGCTCCAATGCCGCCCCACCAATGAGTGGGGGAGGCTATGATCAATGGGCCCGTGGGTCGCGTGCTGCCGTGAGCCGCTGATGAGCATCCTCTCCGGTCATGGTAAAGCGGCCGGCCCTGTCGATAATGCAGATGTCGACCGCACCGGTAGTGCCAGCGCAGACTGTAGTGGTGAAGAGGTCCACAAATGCCCCCAATTCATTGTGATGGTCATAGAAGAAGGAGAAGAGGGATGCAGCCTGCGCCTCCGTGGTAAGGTGTCCCGGCGGGGGGAGCTCTGGCAGCCAATCCGAGATAAACTCCGCGAGGGATGTACCTTCGGCCACCACTCGGTGCGCGTTACCCGTGTCCGCGTTGGCGGGGCGAGCATTGCTGAGGCCAAGACCATGCTTGAGGGCGTCAAAAACCCGGGTGGTGGGTGTGACTACCGTGACTTTCCGTCCCGCCTGCACTGCGAAACGATGCCCGCAGACGTTGTAGGCGAATACCAGGAGGACACAGAGCAATTCCATCAAGCCCTCTGGGTGCATGTCCGAAGATGTATGCCGCGGTAATCGGACGAAGTACACTCCTGGCTGATGAGTGCCGTCCGCCGCTACCCGTTGAAGCCGCCTCGCCGCGGTGTCCGCAGCTAGCTCACCAATGGTGATCGGGCACGGAGTGGTATCGGAAACCCTGTGCATACTGATGGATTGAGGATAACGAACGGCCGTGATTAGTAGATAAAGGTCAGCCAGCAGCCTGGTGGAGGCGACCAGGGCTAGATTCAGGCAAACCCCATTGATGGGGGCCAAGCCTTCAGCTTGCATAGCGGTATTGGCCGGCGCCAGTATTGCACCGACAGCTGACAGACGATTGAGATAGCACAACATCGCCTCGCTATGGGACTCCGACTGGTGGAGGAAGTCCACCGCAATAGCCGCTGGCGTGAGCCGGTCGGGGTGAGGGCACACTCGGTCACCTATGCTGGTGATGCCTGAATAAGGAATGAAGTATTTCATCCCTTGTCGGGTGACCCGACATCCTCGTAGCTCCTGCAGATCCTCATCGAGGCTGACTCCAACCTCTTCCTCAATGCCAAAGAGGCACTCGGACAACTCTCGACACACGGTTATGGTGGCTCCCGTCGGCGGCTCAGCGCCCTGATGGCCGTCATGCCGGTGTCCTAAGCTAGTCCACCGGATAGTGTGAAGCGGCCCCTGCGGTGTAGACTGAACCAAACCTCTCAGTGCCGCGGCAAGGCGTCCCGGGGAGACAGGCTGCGGGGCTAGTTGGGCGACGCCGCGGATGCCGACTGGCTTGGCAATGAGTCGTGCCAGGGTGCGTACTTGGACCTCGCCTTTACCGCCACCCGCGGGTTGGCGTGGGTCCCCGGTGCGGATGACGAGCTGGCCGGCAGTGTTCGCAAGGATGGCCGCCGAGGCGGGCTGTCCCTCCTGTTGCCCCTCGTCAATAACAATGACATGTGCGCTGGCAAGGTAGGTTTTCACCTCGCTATAGGAGGCATAACGAAGTTGCAGCGCGGCAGAACCCTGTGTAAGCAGCAACATGTGAGCACTGCCAACTGAGGGGGATGTGAGACGGGCGTTGCGCCCCGTGGATCCTAGCTGAGTCGTGGCAATCTCTCCTAAGCCTGCCGCTTTGTGTTCAGCAGCGTCGGTGAAAGGCACATGATCAAAGGATGGGTCGATCATTTCGGCATCGCCAGACACCCTACGCACAACGACAAGCGGGCGCAGCCATTGTGGGGCATCGACCAACAGGTTGGAGGCAATACGGACAACAGCAATGAGCGCAGAATGCTGCTGTGCCGTCCAGAATACCGTGTGCTCCAGAACAGCATCCAGACAGACTAGGGCGCACCACAGAGAGAAAGTTTTGGATGAGCCAGCACAGCCGAGGAATCCGGGCTGTTCAGAAGCTCAGCAATGTGGCGACAAAAGGACTGTCCCATCAGGGCAGCCAACGCGTGCAGCTCTTCTGGGATCAGCGATGCCGGGAGACGCCAATTGCTGCAGAACGGCTCCCGAGGGTTGTGGCGCCTGGCTACTGGGTGGAGGGCAATGATGCGCTGTTTGAGCCGCACAAAGTCGGCCGGCGTAAGGTCAGGGGCAGGTGGGAATTGAGGGGCTCTGGCAGCCGATTCCACTGCCTGCAAGAAGGACAGCGCGAGATGCACTTCCGAGGCGAAGTGGCTCCGAGGCCGTGGCGCAGGTAAGGTGCACGGGCGCACGGGCATGCCAATGGCCAGTGGGACACGTGCCTCAGGCATTTTGAGTACTTGCAGGAACACATCGAGAGCGCCACCAACCTTATAATGCAAGACATACTTTGGAGGGAAAGGCCCCAGCTGCAGTCCTGGCCAGGTTGAGGGGCGGCCCCGAGAAAGGATGGCCACTGCCGGATGAGCAAGAGCGCAGCAGTCGGGTTGAGGCGGTTGTGACGACGCTCGGCTTTGCGTTGTTCGCGTGTTTTGCCTTTCAACCGGTCAGGAACGATCAAATCCACAAATACCGCCATCAGTTGCCCTCGCTGGAAGGTAAGCTGCAAAAGGCATCCCTCAGTGGGAGGCCGGTTAGCGCTTTGTCGATGCGAGAACCAGCCAGTGTCCTCCGTAGGCGTGTAGCCGTGGGGACACGATAAGCCAAGCACGTATGTGCCAAAGCTGAGGCAGTCTTCAACCTTCAGCACCACCGGTAGACCCCGTGCAAAACGCCTGGTTGTGTCATGGTGCGACATCCGACGGTTCTCCTGCCCAGTGTCCTCGAGTGCGGCGCCTTGGCTATAGACATGGAAGTGCAGGAAATCCACGACTCGCTCGAGCGACAGCCCATTGAGGGACGTTTGCACTGGCGCCGGCAGAGGCAAGCTGACTGGAGTATTCTCCTCATAGCACCGCAACCGCACTTCCTGAATGATCCATGTCCGCAGCGCAGTAATGCAGTGTGGCAGGGAGGCTGTGGTTACAGAGCGAACCGCGTCGCAAAGGGGTTGCGGCAAGGAAGCTACCGTGCCTAGCTTTTTGAGTAATGCCACGGTAACACGGTGAGGGAAAAGGGCAGTCATGACCCCCCCAACCTCACTATCTACCAGTCCCCGACTACGGTAGAAGTGCAGAGCATGGAAAGCCCATTCCAGTTCCTTGTCCATACTACGCAGGGGGAGATAGGCGCGTGCGGCAGTAACATCCACTCGGGCAGGCAGTGCGAGACCAGCGCGGAGAAGGAGGTGGGAATAGTTATGGCACTGGAGCCCAAAGAACTCTGCTGGCACGTTGGTCAACCAATGTAGGCCTCCAGCGCGTATGCCTGGGGCACCTCGTATTGCGGCCCACGCAAACTCAGTGGGCACCCATGGGCACAGAAAGTCTTCACTGACGTGGATGAGCTTTAACCGACACGGGAGGCGCAGAAGTTCCGCAAAGAGCCAGTCAGGCATGCCCACTGCCCCGATCTCGACGGCAGCAAGTGTCGACGCAGTAGTTGCGGCTTGGTCAGCGGCGGGAGGGCCGAGAAGCCCCTGACAGCAGGCCGCGCAGGGCTGATACCAGAAAAGGCAATGCACAGTGCTGCAAGACATGCAGAGTGTGGGTCCTGCAAGTGAGAGCTGCGGCGAGCTCGCTGGAGCTGCACCGTAACCGCTCGGGTCTCCGGACCCGTCATAGAAAACCTCACCCCCAACATGGCATGCGCTAACTTGATGACCGGCAATGGTGAGAGCAGGATGCTAGTGAAACGGCCAGTGGCACTAAGACGCGCCGATGCCGTCGCCGACAGCTTGTCACAAGTCTCGGCGTGGCAGCCGGTTGGGCCATAGCACTGGACAGAGCACATGAGCTGCCAGGCATCACGGGGCGCAAAACGTGCTGGCTCCGGAGCACTCAATGCGCACCTCCGTGACCGGAGGGTAACCGGCCGCCGGGTGGTCATCGTCATCTGCATGTGCCATGTCAAAGCCTTGGACAGCACGGTACAGGTAGGGCACCAGGCAATGGTCCGTCATGTCAAGTGTCAGCATTTGCTCGCCTGCGGGGGATGGGGCAGACACAGCCGCGACTTGCTCCAGCTCAGTCGCGGGCAGGAGGGCACATATCCGCCAGCGCGCCCACGTGCGCATATGCTGCGAAAAACGATGCCGTGTGACACGCCGAAATGGGAGGACCCGCCTCGCCCCGGGTCCAGGAAAGTGCTCGGGGGCTATCACGCTAAAGCCTGGGGCTCCCATCAAACCTAAGCTAGAGACTGCCCAACCAGGGTGGGGCGTCACGCCACCTGCAAAGTGTCTCTGCGAGGGTGGGCAATGAGCGGAGGCGGCCCAGCTGCGCCAGAGGGGCCTTGCCATTGGCACCGTATCCGTGCACGAAGGCCGGGCCAATACATTTGCTGTCCGGGGGAAGCGTTTTGGCAGGCTACACACCCGGCAGTGGTCGGAGCTCAAGGCGAAGAGGGTGGAATTAGCACACTGTTCATGGGCTAGCCCATCCCAAGGCATCCTCATGTGGCTGCAAGGTCTCCCTCAAGGAGTCATCCGGGTTGGGTGTTTTCATGCTGGCGTTAAAGCAGCCCTGTGCATCGGGGTGCCAGTAAGGCTGCTGCAGGACCGCTCCCAGATACACCCAAGTGGTGACAACGTCGCCGCTGTGCCGCGCCAGTGCACCAAAGAGTGGCGTACCTGCCAATAGCTCGGCAGTCCGACGCTCCCGAGGTCTGCAACGCGGCAGCGTTGACAGGTGTGCGAGCTTCGACAAAAGGAGTGGAACAACTTCGGCAGCCCACTCCGCCAGTACTGCCTGGGTCAGGCCAAAGCGACGGCAGAGTTGGGAGTCCCCGATGGTGCTGCCTCCTCCTTCCTCGTCACAGGCAGCCACAAAGGCCTGCCAAGACCCTTGGCCGCGCAGATGTAGCGGCACTATGCCAACCTCAGTATGAAGTCGGCCAGGCTCTTTAGCGAAGACAGAAAACCCTCCCTGGGCGTCGGTGGACGGCTCCGTCACAAAAACGACTCCCACTGACTCGCGTGTGCGCCGAGAGCAAGGGCTGCCCTGGGCAGGTATAGTTGGCGCGAAAGACCAAACCGTATCGTCTGGGGCCGGCATCCCAACTCCAGCGGAGGCCTGGAACTCCTGCGTGTCAAGGCATAGATCTTGGAGGTCAGCGACCTCGAAGAGCGCCGTCGGCGCTGCATCGTGATCTGACAGAATGATGTGTTTGCCTGGGAGCAGAACCCTAAGAACCCATAGCGCGTAGACCTTGCCCCACCAGACCACCGCCCGACGCAAGCCTGTGGCTTGGCGGAGTGGAAAGAAGACACAGGTGTGCCGCTCGTTATGCCGACCGATCCAGCAACACCTGTTGAGGATATGTGGTAGGGTGTGGCGCGTATGGTCATACTCCTCCAACGAGTCCGTGTCCGTGAACAGCCACAAGGTGTGGCAATGCACAACCGCGGGATCTGTGCAAAGCCATACCGCATAACGCGCTAGAGAGTCCAAATTTACTGGTATGGTTGGCTCATACTCGCACGGGGTCGTCGGAATTTGGCCAAAGGGAAGCAAGTCAGCACTGATCGGTAGCTCCTGGAAACCGTAGATGGAGTCAACGGCATCACTGCTGTCCTCAACCGGTGCACGTCGTGTGCCTCCCGCCCGAGTATTCAGTCGGGTGACCAGCATGCCCACAAAGCCGTGCCCTAGTCGGCGATCGTGCGAGCAGACAAGTACGGGCAAGCTGCCACACAGTGCCATATAGTCAAAGGCTTCCGCAACCGTCGCAAGGTAGCCCGCAACGGAAAAGGGGGAGTCGTCCGTGTGCAAAGGGGCACCTTCCTGAAAGACACGCCAAGTTGCCGGGTATTCGGTGAAGTCAGGCACGTCCGTGATGCCGGGGAGAACCTGCACCAAAAGGTGCCCCTCGTACACTTGAAGGTGAAGGTGCTCCATACCCCGCTGTATAGACGCCAGCGCCAGGGATATGGGCCGATGAAGTTCGGTACCAACTCCGCTGACCACATGGTGCGTGTGGAACAATTGGACAGCCATGGCGCCCACTACCACCGATGAACAGGTTGCCCCAACCCCTGGCTGGCGACGTATGTCACCGCCTGAGCCGCGATTAGAATCATCAGGATGCAAACGGCTCAGGGCAGATGTCAAGCTCCCTCCCCCCCCCCTACCCACAGGACCTTTCGGCACTCCCATCCGAACCGCCACTGCCTGTTGACTTAAAAAAGGGGGCGGATACCGGTCCGGTTTGTTGGGCCAGGGCCCGAGATCCACCGCCGGGCAATCAGCCCAAGTAAAAGGTTTGGTAGCCCTGTCGGCCACTGGTGTCCCAGTCGCGGTGGTTCGCAATTTGCTCCACCACGCTGGCCACCTGCTTGAACCAAACCCTCACCGTTTCGTTTCCAGCATTTTGCCAGTTATGATGTAACTCGATCACAACCAGGTTGGCGCGCATGCCCAGGGCCGCCATGAGTATCACATCGATGTCGCTTGAGGTGAGCTGGAACTCGGGGTCCGCAGCCAAGTCGAAGTGACACAGGTCACCATGGCGAACGTTATAATGTGTGGGTCCAGGCGCCTCCACATCATCGGCAAAGGCAAAGCCGCCATAGCAGAAGCAGGGCGGGCGAGAGTGGAGGCTGTATGCGAGGTGAGGGTGCTGGCGACGTATGTCACCGCAATCTGAGCCAAGGGACAGACACGGAAGTAGGGTGGGAGCAATGCACACGCAAGCGACCCAGAAACACGCCTTTTCCGCAGAAGCGAGAGTGATCACGATCCGGGCCACGGTGGCGAACCACCAAGCCCAACTTAAAAATCCCTGTTGGCCAGAAGGAGCGCCGGAGGTCACTCGGCCCCCTCACGGAGGAAGGCCTGGTAGCCGTGGCGACCGGCGTCGTCGGTCCTCGTGCGCGAGACGGCATCCACTCGTCGGGGATCATCGGGAAGGAACTTGACCCAGGCCCGCCGAATGCGTCCTTCAAAGACCACGCAGTTCGCACCGCGCTGGGATGCAAGGGTCAGCGCGAAAGTGACAAAGAGCGGGTCGATGTCGCTGGAGGACGTGATCTGGAACATGTCGTAGCCAGGGATGTTGACGTTGACCGGCATCTCGTTCCACGAACTTGCCATGTTGAACAAGAGGCCGAGGCGGATCAGGGAATGAAAAAAGGACGTCGTCGTATGCCGACGTGCTGAAAGCCCACACAAGAGCAAGACTGAAGGAAGCCAAGGCAAAGGACCAATGCCAAATGCAAGCACACAAGGATGCCCACCCCCCCCCCTTTTTGGCGACGGCGGCCTTGCTTTCGCGGCAGGCAGCAGTATCCTGCGACCTCCAGGCACGGGACGGCTGCGACGCAAGAGCAGCCAACGCCGAACCGAGACACGGCCTCCTTGCCATGTAGCACAGAGATAATGCAAACCTGAGGCCCGTACGGCTGGAGTGGCTGCAACGCCTGGCCAGACTCAACTAGTGATGCGTTGAGGCTGAAGTCAAAACATGCGGGCAGCATTTACCTTTGTCCCGACGCAGACGGCTTGGCAGGGGTTCAATCCATGTGGTCCAAACCGGCAGCTCTAGGCGAGGCCGTGGCTCGAGGGATGCAAGCCAATGACGGTCGCACCCCCATCGGATAAAATGTCTGCAACGGCGGTCTAATGCCTGGCACTCCGCTCGCTTCCCGGGAAGCGGCCTCTGGCAGGTCGTCACAGGTTACTCCAGAAGCTGGGAGACCTGCAGGCTCCTGCCAGTGGTTCTCGTCAGCGGTGGTTGCGCGCCCATTGCTGCCCGACTCAGGTGGTGCACTGTAGGCATGCCCGCTGGCCAGATGGCGCTGACGCTGCTCACACTGGGGGGTGTGCGTCTCCGCATTCGTATGGTCGCAAGGAGCGCAGCATCGGGTGTGCCCGACTCCCGCCACTCTCGAGCAATTCGGGGAGCAGCAAAGGGACAATGCTGACCGCCGCATCCGGCGCAACAGCCGGGGCTCACATCGATCAGTGCGTTGCCCCACGCTGCATAGGGAGCAGCAGTGGCGGTGCCTGCCCTTGAGAAAGGTGCGTTGACATCCTGGGGTAGTGCACACATACGGGCAGGTAGCCCAGTGTGCTTCTTTATGACCACCCCGAGGAGGTGGATTCTCACGCGCCACCAGTCTGACGTCTTGGTTCGCGAAGCCGCCACATCTAGGCCCATTGACGGAAGCCATGCAGGCAAACAAGCATGGACAACCACGACTGAGAAAACACGGACGCGGTGCCCCTCTGAGGCAGCCACAGAACAAGTCACGGTTTCAGCGCCTCCTTACGGTGACAGGAGAGGCATAGCATGCAATCCGCAATTCTCCTGCGCTGGGCCATTTGCATTTCTCAGGGGAAACTCGCATTCAAAAAAAGTCCTTTGGCAGGAAGTCAACTAGACCCGCTACGGGCTAGTCCCTGCAAACACAAACGAGGGGGTACGCGCCCCCCCCCCAGTAGTGGCTCCGCACCACTGTAAGTGCGTCAGATCGGCCGCGATCTTTTCCGGCTGGTCTTCGGTTTGGGAGTCGGGATAGCGGGCGGAGCGTCGGCGGGTGTTTCCACTGCTGTGGCAGCGTTCACAGGCTCGACAGCCGTCGGGGAGTCAACCTCGGCACTGTCCATAGGGTTTCTCCATCCCGAAGACTGAGCTTGATGACGGTCATTGCGCAAACGGACCGATCGCCTAGCGCCCTCTGAGGCGGCCCCGGGCCCGGCCGCAGCACTAGGCTCATCAGCTGCGGAGCCTTCATCCGCTAAGTCCTGGCTAACGTAGACGGCCCAAGGGTGTTTTCCCGAGGCGCCAGAGGTCGCACATAGATAGCCATGGACCCTTGGGTGACTGCTGCAGGCTCGACGCAAGTGACAGCCAGGTTCATGAAAATGCCCCTTCTTGCCAGTGTGTCAGCAACTGCGCAGGAGACTTCCTGGGAGACCAAACGGTTGAACATGTCTGTGGCCTCCCTGTGGACGCGCTCGCCGGTCGGCTCATTGACCGGAACCGGCGCCGGAGGGCCGTGTGGCGGCCACCACGGGCCCGCTCCAGGGTAAGCCGTCGGCTCTCCGTCCGACTCCGGCTCCGAAGGGAGCTCGGCAAGATTGATGGCAATGGCCTGCCTGCTCATTTGTCCATGTGATGCCATAGGGCGTGCCGCCATGGGGAGCAAGAGCGAGCGACGTATGTCGCAAGCTACCTTTTATACTTCAAGCCACAGGTTGCTAAAAGGCAAGGCAGGCTCAAGATCGAGGAGGTCACTCGCAGACAAGAAGTCAATGCACCAAGGGGCGAGCAACTGTCAAACGGTTGGATCTACCTGGCGGCACCAGTTGCAGCAGATGACCAAAAAGGCCCCTCTTGCCAGGGCAGACACCAACGTGCCCAACTGCCAAGAGCCTGGCAGACTGCAAGGGCTAAGAGCCCGACGACCATGCAAGAGGCTTGTGCAAGGGTGGCATTGCGGCATAGGAGGGTGTCGAGGAAAGGAGCAGGCGTAAAACCCCCCCCCCCCACGAGATCTCCCGTGTCCGTGCTTGGCGTAGCAGTCGGCAGCCTTGTCGGCGTCGCCGCATATGGACAAGTGGCTCTGAGGTACCTGTCGGCACCAAGTGCAGAGGTGCGCACCATGCTTCGCTTGCCCGGGCGGGCACATATACCATGCCTCACAAAATGCCTGCCAATTCTCCAACGCTAACAGGCAGGCGGCGCATAGCAGCCACGTCCGAAAGGCTGGAGGAGATTCGTGGGCAGGCGGCCCTGACAAGGCTCGAGACCCCCCCCTCCCTCTGGACCAGACCCTATTCAGTGCTCGACGCGGCTACTAGGCGCCTATCGGGTTCCACGAGCCAAGACTGAATCACAAATGACCAATCCAATCAAGGTTAACTTGCCAGAAGGATGCTCAGGCCGCGGCAGGCAAGTGTTGAAACAGGGCTAGATCACCTAGGCAGCCAGGGGAACTAGAGGCCCCCCTCCCCCCCCCCTTGCTAGGGAGGGCGGGGGAGCGACATGTGCCAACAAAGCCCAGGTTTGCTCAATAGATGACGGAATATAGGGAGGACCTCCGAAAAAAGGCGGATGGCGTATGCCAGCTGCCGCTTACAGGGGTGGGCACCGCCGACGAGAGTTTGGGACGCCAAGGGGCAGGCAACCATCAATGGCGGCGCAGCTATCTGGTGGCGCCATTGCAGCAGTTTCACATGGTGCAGAGCTTGCCAAGGCCGACACCAGCTTGTCCTCCACGGGAGATAGAGACCTTGGCAGCCCACTGAGGCTATGAGTCCGGCGACGCGCGCCAGCCACAAGCAAGCGCTGGCCGCAGGCGCAAATAATCCTGAGCAGCCAGGACAGCTGGAGACGCCCTCACAATGGGAGGCCGGGCGGTGACAGGCGTCGCATTACAAGCATTGTCAGCTCGTGGTGAGTACCTGGCAGCATATAGTGAGACTCCAATAGGCGGGCGACGTATGTCAGCCGCGTTTTAGGGGGTTGGGAGCGCCCGAGGCCATGCTTCGGCGCCCCGTCGGGGGCTATTCCTTACCGTAGCAACAGAGGAGCGTTAGTTGGCTTGGCCTGACTTTCCGCCTGGGGCTGCTGAGTCTCCAGCCGAACTGAGCCAATTCCCACTGACGCAGTACCTGGCGTTGCAATTGCATCTGTATAAATGCGCAAGGACGCCCCCGGCAGCAGCCGAAGAGACCACGAGCCTTGGAGCTCCAAGATCATGTCAGCCGGGGGCTGCATTTGGGGCCTGTCAACAGGCACTTCAGGCTGGCCGGCCTGAGGACCCCCATCCTGTCGTGATGGAGCCGGCCAGGCAGCATTCCTGGCGCTACGGACTGCAAAGGAGGTGTCCTGGTCAGCTGAGCCACTTGGCGCCTGCATGATAAGCTGCGGGGGTTCGGTAGAGCTCACCGACGTCAGCAGAGCTGTTGCGGCCCCAGAGCCGGGGGCGGTGTGTTGCTGCTGGTAAGGCCGTAGGGGCGAACTAAGGGCTTCGCGGGAACTGGCCGTACCGGACCCTGCGGGAGCGGCAGCGTGCAAGGCACGGCTATGCTTGGCAACACATTCCTTCCCTCCCGAAGGTTTACCCGGCTTGCAGCGTACACGTCCTCCAATCGGGGCACCTGATTTAGGCAAATGCCGAGGCGCCATGAAAGAGGGACACGACAAGGCCCTAAACCAGCAATGTCCTGAGGCACCCGCGGCCCCCCCCCCCCTTATATCTACCCTTCCCGTCTCTGTGAAGAGGCCACGCCCTCCTCCACGTTGAGCCGAAACGCAACGCAAATAAAGGGGGCGTGACCAGATGAAAACTATCCAGTCAACCGGTTGGGACGCAATCCCTAGAGCGAGCCCCGCCAAGATAATGCAAACAAAACAAGCAACACGAAAGCCTGATGCTCGCCGACTAGGCAATGGAAAGGCCGTTTGCCCTGGGCCCGCTGTCAAGGGCGGTCCGGGTGCCGTTGAACCCAGCATTGGATGCAGAACAGGGCAAACCAATTGCTGTCAGCAAGAAGCTGGGGGACCATATCGGACGCTAACAATACCGCTTCATGGTGCGGGACCGCACCAGCGCAACGGAAAAGAAGGGCGGCTACACGACACGTGTCACGCCCGTAGCCAGAGCGGTAGAAAGAGCTGGCCACAAGGGGCCGTAAATCGCTCAGCTGCATTCCCAGGCCAGCCCCGTACTCGAGCAGCAATGCCACAAGCGGGGCACTGCGTAGCGCCGCAGCCACATGTAAAGGGGGGTTCCCCAGGTCGCCCGTGGTGTGGACGTGTGCTCGCGCTTCGAGGAGCTGAACAACGGTGGCGACAGAGCCCAGGCGAATGGCGTACTGCAGTGGCACAGTCAGGCGGGCGCGAGAGCTCAAGGCCTGAGCATTGGGCGAGGCTCTAGCAATCAGAAGAGTTGCAAGAGCACCGCCAAGCTGTCGGCTGACACTGATAGTGTAATAGATAGGGAGGCCAAATTCGCCCCAGACCGTGGGTTCCTGCATTTCCAACAGGCAGGAGTGCAGTTCCAGGGTGTGCATCGCCGTGGCGAGACTGCCACTGGCTAAAGCACGCCGAAGACCTAGAGCCTGTGAGGGCCGATTGAACGTGTATACGATGGAAACTTCATCGTCCAATTCATGGGCAACTAGGCCCGCCATTGGCCATTGCAGACAGTGCTGGATCAGGCTGGCATGGTCCTCCCCCGCTTCGCTACGTCCAATTTCGCGGCCGCTGATGGCAAACCGCACCGTCTTCGTAGGAGGGTATATACCCGCCGCACGGGGGACTTCATGGCCGTAGAGCCGGAAAGCACGGAGGACATCTTCATCCACCCACTGACAAGCAAGCTCGAAGGGTGAGATTCCGCGTAAGCTGCCATGCTGTGCCACTGTGTGCGGGCATGCTCTCGCATGTAGCAGCGCGTTCACCATGATGCGGTGACCACGCGCAACCGCCAGAAGCAAAGGGTTATATCCGGTTGGCGGGTCCAGCGCCGCTGTCGCTTGCAAAAGCAGGCCAGTGCACGAGTGCGAATTAGCAAGCACTGAATATGCAAGGGGCGTATGCCCCCGCATGTCGGGTGTGTTAGCATTGGCTCGTAAAGCAAGTAACGCGGCCATGCAGTTGGTTGGCAAGTCGATCACATATGTCACCATTGGTATACGATACTCGATATCGGCGCGGCTCGGTAAGAAGCGATGAACCGATAGACGACCACGGCGAACAAGGGTGGCGATTAGCACAAAGTGTTCCTCCAGTATACAGCGCAGTGTGTCATCCCAGATTTCATCCTCCAGTGGGGGGACATCGCGATGCAACATTACCTCTAATGCCGCCTGTTCAGCGCAGCGATCCAAATAGAGGTCCACCGTAACGACCCACCTCAGAGGCGAGAGGTGGGGAATAACCGCACAGACAGAGATGGAGCTGGGACAGAAGACCGCATCCATAACCTGCCCTGCAGAGTCTCGTAGCTCCAGGAACACTGAGGCTACGCCAACAGCCAGGCCAACTTCGCGTAACACCTCATCCGCGGAGATAGCAATAGGTGGTGTAACATACGCCAAGACAGGTACGTCCCCAATCCAGCTGGGTAGGCCCTGGAGCAATGTGTTACACAGCTCCGATGGGGCACTACCCACCCGAATTGGAATGAGTTCACGTTGTTCCATGGCGACACGGAAAAGGCGGAATGTAGTATTACTCCCCGCGGCTAAGCCTATCGAGCCAGAGATGCAGCGAAGCACGCCTCCAATCACAAACCGTAACCGCATGACAAGGATCGCAATGGCAGGAGTCAAGGGGCTCCGGCTCCGGCAATGAGATTACCTCCCTGCTTTCCTGCAGTTGCTGCAGCGTAATGGAGAGTTGCAGACCGGTCCAATGACGCGCACAAGGTTGTAACGCCTCTAAAACCGCAGCGGACAGACCAGCTGTAGGTGGGGAGACCGACGGCGGGGCATCAAAAACACTGACATAAAGAGTCGCTGGGACGAGGGAATGGGACTGTAAAAGGATGGCCGCTTCAAGCGCCTCTCCGGCAAGCGAGTCTGCAACCGTGTTGGCGCTTCGCGGGACTTGTTCCCACGCTACCCGAATGTGAGACCTGGCGAGGGCGTCCCATGCGCTTTGGAAGCGTTTTACTAAGCTAACCCGGCGGAGCCGGCCGAATCCGGCCAAGTAAGCGACTACGGCAAGATTATCTCCCTGAATATGAACGACTCGAATTGATACCCCTCTTCCCCTGAGGGTGAGCGCGTATTCTAAGGACCGGATTGCCGCTAGTATTGCCGCCTCCGCCTCGGCCTCGTAGGCATCTGCACAGTCAGGTAAAGGCAATGAGAAAGTAATGTCCGCCGCGCCGGTGACTACTTGATGCCACATCGCTACGCCAGCTCCCCCAGCTGTTAAGTGTCGCTTGCATCCTCCATCAAACTGGACATACAGTGCATCCGCAGGGTACCGCTGCACATGGGCAGTAAGGTAAGCACCTGCAGGGATGCTACATAACGCAGTGACGAAAGCATGAATTCGGCCGCAGGTGCAAAGGCGGTGTTCAACGCGGACATTCGGTTTCGCAACCGAATGAGCAAGGTAGAGCAACCCAACCTCTACTGCATGGGGGTCGAGTACAGCGACAGAGAAGCCCTCTGTAAAATCGACTGTAGTGGTAACAGCCGGTTGCTGACCAGTGGCTCTATGGCGTACTCGAGAGAAAGCATCCGGCGCCGAGACACTAAGGCCGCGGGAAAAAAGGCAGCCGTGACTCGGTCCATTGCGCAATGAATCCGCCGGCGGCCCGTAGACCGAGCGGAACCGGGCGGGCGCCCCCCAATAGGCGGCGGTCGCGATTTTGATTGCATGCTCAAGGGGACCGCAGTCATGGGTTTTTGACGGCGGAGTCCAACCCGGGGTCCACATTGCGCCAAGCTCTCTGAGATAGCGCCGTGCAGAGGCGATAAGCTCTAGCGAAGACGCGGCATGTTTGGGCAGGCCTCGCCCCTGAAGCACTAGTGGCTGTTGTAGTCCAAGCAATCGTGCAGAGCGCGTAACGACAGGGCATTCGCAGAGCCAATGCCTTACAGAGTTGTCCGCATGGCCGCAGAGCAAGCACGGATGCTCCAGATAATTAAAAACTGCAGGCGATATGGCGCCAATTCTCCTCGGGGTGGGTGTTGCATCTAGATTTGGCATGCTCCACCATTCGTCTCCTGCTTCGAGGATGAAGGGTGTAAGCGCATCAACTCTACACGCGAGCCAAGCTTTATGCTCAGGCCAACCGAGGGCTAAAAGACAACCTCTACAGAGACTGCCCTGTCCCGAGTGCCCGAGGCGCTGCAGGCTGGCCGGGTGGTGTGGATGGTGACACTGAGCACACGTGACGGGCCGTGTATAATGTTGGCGAAACACAAAACTTTCATCAGCCTCTTCGGCCACGATCCACCGAAGTGCATAGGCCCGTGCAACCGTGCTAGAGAGACTGGCCGGACAATTAAGGACGCTTGCAACCCATTGCAAGCCGGCCGACGCCCACGGCTGCTTGGCAATTTTGTCAAGCAAGTAATGAGCGGCTTGTGAGTCTTCTGTCTCGAGGATGCAGCGTTTATAAAGTTTGCGGATGTGAGACAGCGATTCCTTTGTGGACCCTTCGTTCCAAGCGCTAAAGTTGGTAGCAACTAGAGTTCGCGCGTATTGTTGGAGGGCGTCCCGTATGGGTAGAGCAGCAGTAGTATTATCAAGGCTGCGGGTAACCTGTCCCAGAACGGCGGCGAGGAGAGGCTTTTCCCCCGGTAAGACCGGACGCATTCCCCCAACTGCCGCGATCGCAAGTTTTGGGGCTAATCGCAACAGAAACCCCAATCGCCCTAGAGGGCATGACAACCGCCAGGTACCGGGCTGCGGGATCTTAAAAATGCGAAAGACGCCATTGACGTGCTTCGCTTCGAGCCAATGTCTTCCACCCCCAAGAACGTATTTAGCGCAGGCGACCAGGGTGCGCTGCTGCTCGCCTGCATCTGGCGGAATGACTTGCTGGGTATATTGGAGGCAGCTTTGCAGATACGCTCGGCAGCATATGGCACGCTCCGGTAAAGACTGGCGGAGTGGCTGGAATAACTTCCTTTTACGGGCAATGGACGATGCCGCTTTTTGGCCCGTGAGGAGGATTTGCGCTTTCGGAAGGGTGGAAGGGCCAGCCGTGCTGCCAACGTATGTTGGCGCACCCCACAATACAAAGCCTAATACCGGCGCAGATTCCGTACACAATTTGGGTCCCCAGGGTGTGGCATCAAGTTGATGAATTTGCTCCGGGGTAGGCGCACGTCCAAACAACAAAGAGGATTTGCACTTGCATTGACACGGGGCTCGCAAAAAAGCACTGAAGATCTCGCAGCAGGCAAAATGTCCCGCAAGGTAAGCCCGCAGAGCATGTTGTGTGACTAGGAGAAGGGTTTCGCCTGACTTGCAACAAAACCACTGTATTCCCGGAGCGTCAGTGGGGTGCACTGGTGAACCCTACGACAGACTTCAGTGAAGCTGGCTGCCGTGAAATGAGGATCCGCTGTTTGATGGAAGAGATCCTGGAACTCTAGTGGTACAGGCGAGACGACCCCTGTTGCTCTGGCATGGCTCAAGCGTTCTGCCATGGCAAATGGGACCCGTACAGAAGAGAAGCACTGGTGCTTGAGGACATGAAAGCCAGCACTATAGAGAGAAGCGAACCTGATTTGCGCGTCGCCTACCCATGTAACGTCTGAGCCTGCTGTGGAGTTGTCGTCCATGTATGCCTTGAGCATTCGCACCCGAGGGATGCGATGTAGCGAACAAATGAGTGGGTCCATCGCAACACCGAATAGAAGCACGGATGTAGCCCGTCCCATGGCGAGGCCTTGTCTCATGCGAAGCGGCGGTAGTAGGAGGCCTTGAATACGGTGTAAAGATTGACGACCATAGAGAAGGTGAATGGCATATTGCCGAACCCACTGAGGAACGTAGAGGCGGTCTAAGACCTCAAGCAGCCAGCCGGGGTTGACTCTTTCAAAGGCCTTGGCCATGTCGGTAAGGAGAACATTGCAGGGCTGCGACTCTGACAATAAGCAGTCCTGGACTACCAAAAAATTAGCAGGCGCCTCTTTTAATTGACTGACAAGGGCCTGAGATTGGTTGAGGCAAGGAGCAATGACGGCCATGGCCGACGCAAAGACAGCAGAGTCAATGATACGAGCAGCCGTGTCGGGCATATCAAGCGGTCGGAAGTTGTCCGCATACTGGCCCGCGTCCGCTTTGGGGATGAAAGTCAATGCTTGTGTTGGGGGCGGGGCGACTCCGAGGATGATATCCAAAAAATGCGAATATAGAGCGCGAGAAGACTCTGTGGGCAGCTGGCGGTAGCACTCATATGGGCAACCATCGGGCCCCGCCGATGAATCACTCGTACGCAAGAGATGGAACATGATGTCCTCTTCTTGGGGAAGAGTACACCGGGTTGCACGCGGGGGTCGATATTCGCTGAGCACTGTCTCCCATTCCGGGGAATAGTCCGGTGGAGATTGCTGCCAGAAGGCACGCGTAGCACGTAGAGCGGCATCTACCTCACCCACAGTGTCGCAAGGTGAGCCGTCAGCCCGTAAAACGCCAGTGGTTCCAAATGATCCCAACGACGAGCGATGAAGATCCCATCTCGGATGTTTGTGTGGCATGCGTGCCCCCAGCTGACGAGAGTCTTTAATTATGGGAGGGGGAGCGACGTGGACGGTCTCAAGCGTAGTCAACTGCATGACAACCTGCTGAGCCTCTATAGCGCTGATTGTTACCGGCTGGCCTTGCGTATGAAGGGGCCGCGTTTGGAGCAGGTGTTGGAAAGTCTCAAAAATGGCCCATGGGATGATGAAGGATGACGCATGTGGGCGTTTGCGCTGTCGGTTTAATAAGTATGGAAGCGCGCCATACTTCCCTTCCGAGACAGCACAGGAGGTGTGCTCTAGCTCACCAGCCCACCATACGTGGAAAAGGCCTTGAAGGTCCTGCAAAGTGGGCGAGTTTGGCAGAAGGACTTTCAGTCTTTCAAGGCGCACCTTGGCCGGATGAGAAGAGTATTCAGGGATGCGTGTGGAGGGGGCATGCAACTGCTGCTTAAAGGCACGTATGGGTATTGCTCGATAGGTAGATGCCTCAACATCATTAGAGAGCATGCGCGCTTTACGTACCCTCAATGTCACGATACCATGTCCTTGTGGGAGAGCATGGGGCCAAAACACCCGATTCCTAAGGCGGCGGCAACCTTCTGCTTCTTCATTATGCAGCACCAGGTCCAAGCAAGACTCGACATTACCAGAACGATATGTTGGGATTCCCCGGCCCGAGACTTGCCGCAAGAGTCCTTCAGCGCAAAGAAGTTCCCACAGTCCCGGCTGCTTTTCAGCCATGCGGTTGAAGTCCCCCATTACAAAGAGCTCATCACGCTGCGTTCTTGACGCAAGGTAAGCGACCAAAGCGCCTCCAACTTCAGCAAGCTTATCTGGATGTGCATAAACGCATATAATTTCACATCGATGGGCAAAGTGTTGGATACTTGCTGACAGGACATAGCCCGGCAGAATTTCAGCCTGCGAGGTTAGGGTGAAAGGAGAAGGGACAAGGATTGCAACACCCGAGCTACCTGATGCAGAGACCGCTGGTGACGATGCAATTGCCGCGCGTGGAAAAGTGTGTGCGGCGGCTACTGGTCCTGCAGAATCCCAGTTCGTCTCCTGAAGACACACAGGACCCTTTTTAAGCAGGCTAAGGATCGTATTGGTTTTACACATTGCCGATGGGCTCGTCCATGTAGTGTAACTCGAAACATTCCATGTGGAGACCTGGAAAGACAGGCCAACCCCTGTAGAGGGGTTGAGCGATGTCTTAGTTGCCACGAGTATCTGGGTCAGGGCAAAAATTGCTTCACCAAGCAATTTCTGATATGATTCCAAGCTCCCAGGCTGCGACGGGTAGCCGAGAACAAGAGCAAGGAGGGAGGATGGCTCCTGGTGGGCACCAGAATGAGGTAGGTGACCAGCCTTCCATTGATCCAAGAGAGCGTCCAAGCACTGCGTGACAGACGCTTGGGACACTACAGGTGGGTAATTAGTAAAATGTAATGTAGCTCTAAGGGCCGCTAGTGTTGGGAAAGTTATGGGAACGCCTTGCAAATGCCAAATCAGATTCAACGACCGTACACGACACCGCTTGGTGTGGGCTTGCTGCGTAGCTAAGAATTGGAAGCAACGTAAGATGGCCGCCCTCGCTAGAGGGTGTATCAGGGAGGTTGTGGCAATTTTCATCCTCCTTTAAGTGCTATATTTGTGGCTGATTGTGGCACGTAGCCGGGGACGACCATTATTGTTGCTTCATTCTCAGCTACTGGGGCAAGCTTGATCAATGCGGTGTGTGTACGGAACTTAGCATCAAGGCTTTCGGGCAGCCATGCAATAGGCGTAAGAATGGCAGGTTGTTGTGCAGGCCACTCGACATCATAAGCACAAGCTCCGGAAGGCTGACCAGTGCAGCCATTGAGCAATGTGACAATGATGTTGATCACTTCATGTTCTATATGCGTGGGGTCAATTTCCCGAGACCATAACTCCTCCGGGATGAAAGCATTGCCTAGAAAAGGGATCAACGTGAGAATTATGGCCTGAACAAGGCGGAAGTGGCCTAAGACTGAAAGGGAACCTCCGGATACGCTTAGCGCACACGCAGCTTCAAGCGTCGAGCAATTAAAAAGGAGGACAGCAGCATAATCAACTTGCAGATATGCGGTAAGGGCTTCAAAGTCCCCGGTTGGCAACTTAAGCTGGGGAAAAACAGGGGCATTGAGGAAGGGCAACACCTTATCGGTGATGGCGCCCTTGCTGACCTCTGCTTGAAACCAAAGGGCGCCTGTCAAGTTAGGCGGGATGACAACTATACAAACAGTATGGACATGGCCGACCCCAGGTTTAAAGGCCCAAGAGGCAAGCTTATCATCAATAAGGTGAAGAAATATGATGAGTCTGCCTTCAAGGACGCCCGGAAAGGAGTTAAGAATGAAACAGATGTACCGGACGTACAAGTCCTCAAGATTGCGTGCCTTGGTGCCACAGAATTCAACAACGGATATTTTCCGAAGGGTACTGCACCAGGGAAATTGCGAGAGGATTTGCGACGTGGTCACATAAGCAACAGTGCTCAGTGGGATTCCAAATGACTGGAACAAGTTCCGAACCTTTACATCGAAGGCTGCGGGAAGCTGCTGCAACAGATGCGGCGTGGCTTCTGGCGGTTCGTGGATAAAATCAGAGCCACTTCCTCCTAAACCAGTGGCAGTTAGAGGTACCCAATCGACGCTTGCAAACGGCTTGTGGCCGACAATTGGCTTACTAACCTTTAAGTTCTCAACTCCGTGCCAGTAGGATGGAGTTAAGATATCATCGCCTAAGGGCTGAGGTTGAATATCGCGTATCCATTCTTGTGCCCGTTCACGTGAGACCTGCCGTTGAGCAACGGCGGAGTCAATAAGTTCATGCACAGCCTTTTTCAAAGCTTCATAGTGCGTACGGAGTTCGTCAGGTGTCGGTACAGCTGTTATGGGTAGACAGCCGGCAAGGTCAGTAACAACAAATCTACGAACAACGCTGGGTATAAAAGAATTTCCAGCAAGGGAAGCGATGGGACTAAGTGGAGTTGAACGGGGTACGACTCTAAACGCTTCGAGTAGCTCTAAATCGGCAAGTATTTCTTGCAACTTGATCGGGCGGAAGGGAAGCGAAGCGGTTTGGAGGTACTCAAAAAGTGGCTCGAGAGTATTCTCCAGCCCCTGATCGATAAAGCCGTTACAAGAATTGCCGGCTGCGACGAAGGTAGTCCAATGTGGCAAAAGGTGTGCCGGAAAGAAGTCCTCCCAAGGGAGAGCTGGGTAGCGCTGCTTGGATGCATCTGAATTGCAGCATGCCGCTTCGAAGTTGGCACAACTCCCGAAGTAGGAGATCTGATATAGCAAAAAGCGAGGATGGTATAACGAAGTTGTCAATCGTGGAGCTCCATCCTGAATTTCTCCCCTTGGCCTCATAAAGGGGGGAAGGGTAGCTCGGGAAACGCGGCCATGGTCATCAATGACTAAGGCAGGAGACCACCCCGCTTCGATTGGGTATATGCAGTGTCGCTGTACCCCGGTAACTGGCTGACTGGCTCGTGAGAAAAAGGCTCGCTTTCTGGAGGCAATCTTGCCGAAATCCGCAGCATCTGCAATGGAAAGTGCATTGGCTGGAAGGCCCAGGCAAGTTGAGATGTGCCGCTGGAAGATAGCTTTCATAGAACCTGCGTTCTCAAGGATGGGTTGGATGGCAATTGCTGGTGGGAGGAGTAGCTGTAGCGCATGAACTGTTGCCCAGACGTAATAGAAAGCAGAGCTTCTCGGTCCCGTGAGTCCAAGGTGCCCTTTGCTGTAACCCGCAAAGGATAGATCAGGACACGGGGAGCCAGCAACGACATAGATACACCCAAGCGTCGCCTCACACAAAAGAAGCAGTTCCTTGATTTTCTTACAAGAATTATCAAGGATGTCGGCAACGTCTTTTAGATAGGCGACAGGGTATCCACATCCACACTCTTGCCAGTCTCCTTGCACGTCAAAGTGGCGCAAGGTAGAGACCAAAGCTCTTATGTGATCATCTTGCTCAACGGCTATTAGAGCACTGGGGTGCTGCTTGTGGCAGGAACGAATGATATCGACGGCAGTGCAGGCTCCATCAAATAAGGAGATGACCGCATAAGGTGCGGGGCTCAGGGGGCCATTTCCGGAGAGCTCTCTGGCCGAACGGGTTAATCCGACAAAGCCGGCAGCTCGCCGATAATCAGTAGCGAAAGTATTTCGCAACTGTCTGACTCCTCTCTCCGTGACAGCAGTTGCAAGTACCTCAGGCTTGAGGACTTTGGCATTGGCTGGCGCAACCCCTGTAGGAGAATTTCTTTTGCGAGACATTTCATCAGGCTTAGAGGTATCGTCGTCAGAATCATGGATGTCAATGATGTCTCGGTCATTGGTTGCTCCTGCGAGGGGCATAGGTGTGTCCTGGTCCTCCGCATCGTCGACAGTATGCTTGACACTGAAGGGCTCTGTTGTGGTAGCGGAAGGAGCCGCATAACGATCAACTAACGAACCATGGCCGGAGGCTGACACAGCCAAGGTGGAGGAGGCTTTAGGCAGGCCGAGTTGAGCTGCCGCATTAATGTATGTTTGCTGCACTCGGCGGCTGGCGGCAGTAGCAGCTTGGACCACAATCGTTGTCACCGAGGATTGACTTCCAAGCTCTTCCTGCCACTCTGCAAAGGAGATGGCATCCTTGGAAAAGGGAGCGCACTCCTCTGGTAGCTCATCACGGAAGATGAGTCTTAACCCTCGCAGATTGTCATAGGAATAAGCGAGCCCGCAGTCAGCAAACTCCAGAGTACAGTAATGCTGGAGCCGTTTGGAGTGAATGACAAGGGCTTGTACCCTATACTTGACTTTGCTAATGTCATCAAGAATAAGCTCGTGCCCAAGCAGATCATAAGCAGCGTCCTTGTACGCGGAGGCGTGTGATTCCAACACAAATGCAAAGGACCGTGGATAGTGTAGGCCATCGGGCTTGAGCGGCATGTGACAACGATCGCAAGCACTTTGACAAACTCCTGTCATGACAATCCCGTTGACTGATGACTTGGCAGCTGCGTCGAAATTCGTAAGGACGTCCTCGTGTGCCTCGAGGTCTGTGAGTAGGACAGTGTAACAGGCGTGTTTAGCAACGCGAAGAGCCGCCGTTGCATTCATACGATGTACACATGCACATTCTGATTTAATCTTCAGCGCCACGTTTGTTTGCGATACACCCTGAAGGGAAGGAAGGGCGTTTGCAATTGTATCGTTAACTGAGTGCAGGCTCGCAGGATTACTGGGGTGGTATGAGAAGAGGGCATTAATGAAGCCCTCCCTAAGCTCCTTATTCCAATCCCGAGCAACAAGCCCGGCTCCAGTAGCAATAAAGGCGCTTTGGATATTGCTGGATGTGCTAGTCAGCTCCTCCTTAGAAAGCCTATGGAAGGCCATGACACGGAAGGCACAAGTCAAATGACAGACAATAGATTCAAGTCTCGCCGCGACTTGATGTTGCAGGGCCGCTTCAGTAACCCTAACTGCTAATGGTTGTGGAGGGGGCGGAGAAACAATGCGCGGCGCCCCACTTGTTTTGTGTGCAGTCTGTTTGGCACTCGGCTTACGGATATGTTTAGGGTCAGCTCGCTTGGAATCGAGGGAGCCAGCAGGAGTATTCCGCCGCTCGTCGTTGTCAATGATCCCCGTAGTTCCTCTTTCATCGGTTTGGGGGCCATCGTTGCCTTTGGCATCACTAGGTTCGTCTCCGGGATCAACAATGTGTGACATGGGCGCGTTGCGCGATGCAGCCGGATCAACGGGCTGACTTCCGAAGAAATTGAGGGGGGTCTGTGCGGGTGGTAGCACTGGGACCTTTCCTTTAGCCTTGATGATATCCCGCTGTATTCCCTCTTTTCCTACGCGGCCATTCACAATCTCCTGGTTGCCATCCTCCTTTAGAGCGGCCAAGGTGCTGCCTATGCTGCGCGAGATTATTTCTGCTCGAGCGGCTGCAGCCTCAGTTGCTGTGGCTGGTGCAGAGAAATGATGACGCGGAGCAGCAGATTGAGGCAAAAGCTTTCCCCGTTTTTCCTTTGCGACCTGGTCAAAGGCAGGGATAGAACGTCCTTCCGGTAGCTGCGAGGCACCAGCGACTGTAAAGAGGAAAGAGATTGTGACCATGTCATCGACGCCAAAGACAGTCGCATAGTCGCTCCTATATGGGGCGAGAATGAGAGCGTCGCCGAAATTTGACAAAATGACGCCCCCTGCGAATGATACCTGGGTCCGCTGTTTTTGAAGGACAAACTGAGGCAACCGAACGTTGCCTTTTCCGGTAAGTGCATAGACTGCATAGGAGGAGCCGCATTGTTCCTCATTTGGAGGTTGATCGGAAAAGGAGTGGCTGCAACGTCGTCCTATAAGGCCTTTTAAAGGTTCACAATCCCCAAAATTGGGGTCCCCAATTGTGTGAGTGCATTCAAACAGGGCTTGCGAAACAATTGCCTCATGACACCTGCCTGCGGGACTTTTAAGACCAATGTGCAGAATTGGAATTGGCTCCTGCGTAGCAATACATTCACAGTGCATAACCTTGAACCGCACCGAATAGGCATAGCGCTCAACTGCCACTTTGTCCCCAGGATTTTCGGGCGTGAAAAAGGTGAGCCTAGCGGCAGGCACTTCATGAGTATTGCTATAACGTTTCCAATGTTGCTCTGGTTTCTCAAGAGTGGTTCTTCTTGAGGCTGAAGGAAGGAGCCCACTAGTATCTTTGACAAAGTACTCAATCAGAATACCAAGATTGGTCTGATCATAAGCAGCCCACAAAGCGGCCTCATCGGAAGCAGGAATTACAACATGAAGGGCAATTTCTTGGATTCCCTTGGTATCGATAAAGGCGTGTCGCACATATGTGGGAGTAGCGCCGAGGCTTTGAATAAGACATCGGCCTTGGTCAGCGTCGAGAGTACCTTGTAAGGACTTAACTTGTAGATGAGTCTCTTTGATAACCGAAGGGCAGACACACTCTACAAAATATGAACGAGTGGTGAGATAGGTCCCTGCACAGTGATTCCTCGGAATGAACTTGTGGGCCCCACGTATTTTGCTCTCAGGTAAGTCAATAGCATTACGGCGTAATGAGTCAATGAATGCCTGGTAACGAAGAGGCGTTACCCTCAGAGCAAGATGCTGCCTGATCACGCATGCAAAGATGTTACACCGATATGCATGTCGCATGATTGCCTCAATGTGTGGACCTGGCTGTGTAGTAACTGGAATGTTACAGACAACCAACGCTTGTAACTGCTCAAAGGCATCCATTGGAAGAGAAGTAGAGAGGTGACTGAGAACATCGCAAGGCAGCTGCGACACATAGACATTGAGGTTGGGGGATACTCCCCTGTCACATGCCACGCTTGCCTGCAAAATGTAAGCCTCGATCAGCTCGAGAGCACTTAACACGACATTAGCATCAAGCTGTTGATGCTTAATCCCAAACGTAAGGCTCAGCGTGCGGTCCTGTGTGGTTCTTCGGAAGAAGACCTGATCTTGCAACTTGGCAAATCCCATATAAAGCCAGTCTGAAACGATGTCGGTCGGCAAGAAACCAACAGCAGCACTTAATGAGATACACCAAGTGGCATTACCTGAATCCACATAGCCTTCCTGAGTGAGACTCTCAGCATCACGTTGCCGAATCGTAACCCAGACAGGGTATGCCTCATTTGATGGAGCACCAGGCTTCGTAGGCACAGGTGAAGGGATGAGATCTTGCAGGTCTCTAAAATGATTGATCTGAACGTTATACTCTGATGAAGGGAGATACTTCTTCTTAACATCATAGTACACAAGATCTTGTGGGAAACCTTTGGGAGTCGAAAAGACAACCTTAACCTCATTGGTGGGATCGATCAACGCCAACACTTCCTTGACCCTTCTTGGTATGGGATCAATCATTACAATGCGCATGTGTGGCTTGATGGTCCCCGCCAGAGCAGCAACATCTTCTATCCAAGACGTACAGACCCGCTCAATGCCTGCAGCGAATGCCTCACATTCTTCGATAGCCGACGGAAATGACGCAAACAAAACATCCACCTTCAGATCCATCACAACTAGTTTTTCAAGAAGATGTCTCCAAAGTTCTTTGCACGTTTCTCTAGCAGCTGTGTCATGTGCAGTCATTCCGACAGCTTTTTAACTTTATAAAACAGACAGAAACACCTTCTCCAGTGTTTTAGAAACAAAAAGCCTACTGACGTATGTCAGAAGGACACAATGATAACTGCAGCGATGGCGTGATGAGCACTTCCTCAGATGACTGAGGCCTGCAAAGCCGACTGACGTATGTCAGAGGGACACACGGTGTGGCAAGGAGGACTCTTAGTGATTATAAAATCAGACTTGCTGAGGGTCACCACTCTTGTTTCACCAGGCCTTCCTGAATGCAATCGTCCGATGAGGACGCACTGAGCGGGTCTTTATGGGCATGTACAGCAGGCCCTATAAACGGTCAACAAAAAGCCGACTGACGTATGTCAGAGGGACACCTACCACACCTGGGCCTCAGTGGGCAAACTTCGCACCAAACTTGCTGATTGGGGCCTTTCCACACAATTGGACAACGGCACTCTTGAGAGATTCCGTTGCCAACGCACGCTTTCCACAGCAATGATGCAGCCTACCTTCTTAGAAGTGGGTCTTCACGCTCTACACTGTGCCTTTCCGAGCCTCCTTCTAAGCCTCGACAGCGAGGGAGCCAACAAACTAGCAACAAGGCTACTAGTTAGTTGCGCTGCGCGGTGCCGGGCCGGGCCTAGGCCGATCTGCTCATGCAGGTTTGTGCGATTTGGAGTCTTGTTTGTCACTGGGCCAGAGAAAGAGCTTAATTTTTTGGCAACTGAGGGTGTGAGGCACTCACTACAACGAGGAGATTAAATGTTGATTGTCAGTCTCCTTGGATTAAAAAACCATTGTCTGGAAGTGGAAATACTGAAAGAGAACTTGTTGAGTTTGATCGTGGATCTTTTTTCTGCACAACACCGGAAAAACAGGAGTTACGGTGATTGCTGAGATGTAGCTGATGATGCTGTTGAATCTTGTTCCTCTTGGAGGTTTGGATTCTCTTATCCTCTTGTTTGGCATTGTAACTTGTGATTCACTTGGAGCTAATCTTCATGTCTCGTTCTCACATCTTTAGATGATCTGAGAACGCTGCTAGGTTGTATTTAGCAAGTAAGTAAGCTGTTACTTCTACACCACGCGTCTTGTCCACTGCTGTGGATGGACGAAGGAGCTAAAGGGACCGTCACCTGACCTGGAATTCAGGACCTCAGCTTCTGTAACACGACATGCTCCTCACTTCAAGAAACGGGCGGACTTGCTGCGCGTGTAGCATCCGCGAAAGTACGCTCCAAGACTTCCTCCCATCGCAAGTAAACCCTCTGCTAACTTGAAGCGACGATGATACACGAACTAACTCCAGCCCAACCGAACCACATGACTCAATTGGAGGGCACCGACAGGAAGCCGATGCCTCAGTCTCTGGGGTTCGACATGACGACGCCTGTTGTCACGTATCCTGGATCCTGTCAAGAATAGAGCTGTTACATACAACACATCTGCCAGATTCTCTCCGCGCCTATGAAGCTCAGCAGTTCAAGCGCAAGCACCCGTTTTTTTTCTTTTCGGAGATTGAGGCGGAGCACGTAATGCCATTACAGCCCTCCAACAGGACGTGCTACTTGCTGCTCTGTGTGACAGTTCTCCGTTTGCACTGTTATCAGCGCACGGAAGGAAACCACAAAAAGCACAGGCAAATTCCAGGCTGCGGAGAAGCAGCTGCATGATCTGGCGCGGTCGCTCTGCTTCCACAGCGGTGTGCAGATGTGATGGTAGGAGGAAGATTACGAGCCTGGAGCATGCGCGGGGTTAACGGTTGCAAGCATGCATGCAAAGGATGCGCATTTCTTGGTTGCCGTGGACTTGAAATTGAAAACGCGAGTTGAGGCTCAGAGGGCATGTGGGGCTGAAGAAGTCATGTATGCAGCTCGCCAGAGTACAGAAGGAGAGTCCAGGCGTAGCAACACGACGCGTTCTGGCACCAGGGTGAACAATGCGTTGCAGCTCGCAATCAGCAGCTCACTCGGCAGATCCTGAGAGTCGGAGTATTCCTCCATGATGGCTGGTGATGTCAAGGCACGCGGCTGGCGGCCAGGTGCAGAATCATGACACCTCGTTGCACCTAGCACGGACGGATGCTGATGGCAATTCGATTGAACTACTGGTATCTATTGAATCTACTGGTGCTTGCTTGCTGCCCTAGCCAGTCCTCCCGGAGCGAAGCCGCTGCCAAAGAGCCGCTCCTCAGCGAGACATGCTTCACCGGTTGCCTGTTGCTGAATTTCGTGACCAGATTGCAAACCCTTCAGCAGAGAGAGATCTATAGACTTGGCATACATCTCCAGTCCTTAGCAACGTCGACGAGGACACGCTTAGAACAGAAGCTGTCGGAGGCGATGATGCGAATCCAGAAGGGGGCGACGCCCTGGACCCAGCAACAAAGGGTTCAGAGCCAGACCTGTCCACCCGGGTTGCCGAGCACCTGTGATTGGTGGATTGGTAGGTAGATGATAGACAAGGAGTTCCGTTGAGAGGAAGCTTGAAAGAAAGAGAGAGAGAGAGTGAGAGAGAGAGAAAGAAAGTCAGTCAGACCAGTATGCCTTCGACCTACTTCCCCAGCAAAGCCTAGAGTCACATAGATTCGACACAGTTGAGTGTTCAATCTCATGTTTGAGCGACCCTTCAGGGGCGTTTCTATATCCTAGAACAGGCCACAGTCGTACTGCAGTCTTGCTAATCAGAAGCAGGCTTAGGCTCCTTTGATATCCGAGGGACCTCTAATGCTGCAACTCGGGTTGACAGTCGAGGTAGACACGAGCATGAGCATGGGCGCCTGCGACGGCGCAGGCCCAGTGTGTGCCGGAGGGTAAAAGCGGCCCCCGGACAGTCATTGCGTCATAGACTGTCCAGCTGCATCGCACAGATCCATTCCTGATTTCCCACTTTCACTAGGGCCAAGTTTCTGGGGACAGACAGCTGTATGCTGTGTTGAACTTTGACACCCTCGAAAGACAAATACTTAATTTGTGGTGGACTACACGCAAACTGCAACAAAGGACTCACAGCACTCTCAGGAGACGGCAACCCTTACATGCATTTCCTGACTTGTATGTGCTACCTGCCAACCGAAGATATCCATTATGCAAAAACCTGTCGAGACGATGCGAAGCCGAAAGCTTTTTCTAACGTCCAAACCTTTCGGCAGACCTTCAGACCTTCGCCTTCACCGGATTCGTTGTGGCAAACGATGCTACCATCGCCAGGCCATCGCCATCTTAGCATTATGAAAAATAATACTCTTTTCGTTCTTCATCAGGCTCACCATCACCGTCACTGCGAATGTTCTCCATCTTCCATCACCATCATACCATCATCAGCATCATCATCATCATCGTCACCTTCATCGTCATCACCATCGTCACCACCACCGCCACTAGCACAGGCACCAGCATCAGCTCCATCACGTTGGAGTCGCAGTTAACATCTTCATCATCACCATCATCGTCAGCACTTTCATTTGTCATTACCATCAGCAGCATCACTGATCATCGCCGCCACCACCACCACCACCAGCATCATCATCAGCGGTGCCAGCGGCATCATGATGACTATGACCGTGTTCATCGCAAGCATCCTTGCCATCATCAGCAGCTTCACGATAAGCAGCATCACCAGCATAATCATCTTCATCATCATGATCATCATCAGCAGCAGCATTACCACCATCATCAACCACACCATCACCATCATCATCACCCTCATCATTGCCATCATCATCATCATCATCATCAGCTGCAGCAGCATAGTCACCACCGTCTTGACAGATCACCAGCATCACCATCATCGTCATCGTCATCTTCCTCATGCATCATCAGCACCGTCCTGCTGTTCATCACCATCATCATCATCATCATCATCGTCATCACCGTCATCGCCGTCATCATCAACAACAACATCATCCTCAGCATTCCTCTCGCCAGCAGCAGCTCCATCATCACCATGGTCGTGCACACCATTCGAGCCCGGAGACAGGCGAGGACGCGCCGAACGAGGATGAAGAAGCTCAACTGCAAATTACGCATGGTCGCAGCGGTCAGGCAGGCAGGCCACGTCAGAAGACTATGTGGTGCTTTGCAGTTTGCAATACTTGAGTGGAAAATCCGTCGCGAAGACTCTAGTGCGCTGCTCAATCGCGTTTCAGCCTGGATAAATAAATTATGAGACATTTTGGATGCTTGATGTCTGATGTCTGCTCCCTCTCCTCCCTCGCCCTCCCTCCCTCCTCCCTCCCTCTTCGTTCAATATTTCAACCAGCATTTTAGATGCACGGAGTCTGATGTCTGCTCGACTGGACAACATTGTCGAAGCGCCTGAACCTCAGGAATGGTGGCGACTGTCAAATGAACACCTATGGCGACCAGGAGACTCCCGCAGGGAGGGGGATGTCTGGGGAGCTCCAAAAAACTTTGTTCCTCAGTCGGACTATGGAAGTTTACTGCACGAAGAGAAAGCCTGAACTCCTTCCGAATACATGTAGAGCAAGCGTGGTGTAGCCCTCAAACCTTAAGCCTTTCATTAACCATTAGAACAGGGGTGTCAGGGGTATTCTATAACATAACTGTATACCTACATAAAGACTGTAAGGGGATACTATCACTAATTGTCCAGACTTCTATAATATCAGAGCGAGCTTCCTCCTTTCAATCACTTCCCAAACCGTCAACCCTAAACCCCTAACGCAGCCACAAAACCTGAACGATAAACTTACGCCTTTCCCTCTGCGGGACTAATAGACATTCAACGATGCCTCGCCCAGTCATCGCCGGCGGTTCTTCAAATTGCTGCAGTGAGGAAGGCCGATCCTGGAACATGGAGACTTGTTGAGTGTGCTTCTACAGAATAAGTATCCGTAGGACTGTGACGCACTATAGGGACTGTTAGGGGGGATTGTCGCTCATTATTCTGATAGTACCCTAGACCTTCTTAGAAATCAGAATTCAGGATTATATACAGGATTCAACCCTCCACGGTAAAGCCTGAGCCGGTGGACCAACCACTGAACTGGAGCCAGGGTTTTGAGGGGTTAAGGTCAAGCATTGAGGATGAAAGGTGTGGGTTTCAGGGCGTAGGCTATTGGAGTTTAAGGTTTGGGATTGAGGGTTTGTGGTTGAAGGCTTTGGGAGGGGACGGCGGTAGAGAGCAGCACCGTGCCAGACTCCGAGATCCCATCAGCCCCCTGTAACAATCACAAGGCTTTGCCTGTAATGGCTCTGGAATAGAGGGGGCTTAAAAGCGTTTCCGGACAGGGTTTCGGTCTCATTGCGGTCAACATAGGACAATCCCCAACATTTTCTTTGCAGGGCTAGTAGCGGCGCCTTGTGTAGTCCCAGTCTAGAGCTCCGACAGGACAGTAAGGCTGGGACTCCAAAATGAACCGCAAACCCAAGACCCTAAACCCATCGTGGATACCTGTTGCGAGCATTGCATGAATGATTGCAAGAAACTGTCCCCCTACGGCCTAATATGCCCCAAAACCTTCTTCATTGAATCTAAACGATTTTCTCGCTGCTCCGTCTCTGAGCGCTAGCGCTGGGCTATGATGACTACCGATCCGGCAGCAGCCTTCGTCTTGGACTCAGCTTCATCCTCTGTTGCAGAAACCTCCAGATTCCACGATGCTGTGGGAGGGCACGACCCATCGTTATTGTCGTATCAGTGGTATTAAAGGATTGGGAGGCACCGCTGACCTCCAAAGCCTCGTCAACGAATGGCCCATGTCACATGTCACTTTGAGGTGGAGGCCCCTATCTTAGCGCTCGTGCGATTGAGGTTCCACTTCCAGCAGAGCAGCCTCGACAAGCGAGTTCCTGCTCCAGAAGGAGCACCTTGAGAGGCTGACTGCTCAGCACGAGGCTGCAGATGCCGAAGCACAAGTTTCTTGGCGTTGAGTTTACCGGAGATTTTCAGGGTTGTGATTTCGGGTTTGGGGTGGGCGGGGTTAACGCTTATTATGCGTTCTTCCAGCTTAGATTCTGCTTGTAAGGCTAGCATGCTGATATTATATTATATTATTTTATATTATATTATATTATACTATATTATACTATGATAGATTATATTATATTATATTATACTGAACTATATTATATTATATTTTTCCATTATATGATTTTATGATATATATATATATATATATATATGGGCGCACCCCTATTTGGGGTCCCCTACGTTTTTCGCTACATCATCTGACTGAGCTCTAACCACCAGACTAGGTTATAACCAGCCGATTAGGTTATAACCAGCCGACTAGGTTATAACCAATCGACTAATTTATATTCAGGTATACATTATCGAATATAGTATTATGCTTGTATGGAGCAGCTCGATGGCAATGGTGTACGCCATCGACTACAGTATTATATCCGGTTTGAAGACTAACCCGGGAAGTTGCAACAACCCATGCTTTCAGAATGCTGAAGCCCGCGCAACGCTAAGAATTCTATGACACCCTCGTCGAAACCCCGTTACAATGTGCTAAAATCCTTGCCTTGAAGCCGTCGATATATCTTCGTAGTTCATCTTTGTGTGACTGTATCTAAACCGCTGTATTTCAGTTTTTTCCAACAAGCGCGCTGTAGTCATTAGTCTGGCTCAGTCATTCCTTATCGCGAACTAGATTTTGGAACGAAAAGCTTTCCATCTTTGTACTGTAATGCCACAATCCCATCAAAGTCTCTGTTGTTGGACGCATTGCTATCACGTTTTGGCAAACTGATAGCTTTCAATGACATATCCCTGTGCCCCTATGTGATTGCTTTTCAACACTGGTATATCCGGTAGGTATATTTGAGTGGTGCATTCCTTAATTCTGTATGACGGCTGCCCCAAGCCAACATTGAAAACTTGCACACTACAAGCTTAGCAAACGTTGTACAGTGTTTTTCCTGGGGGACGACATGAAGCGTCGCTTCTTAGGCTTGGCACTGTTTCTATATGCTGAGTGATGACCGACTGAAAACCAGAAGGCTACATCTAGCTTGTCCGAATTTCTGTTTGTGTTCTTGTGAATATTGACTGAAGGTCGAATAGAAGCCATGGTTCCCAGTCCAGAACTTGATCCTCGTGTTAGAAAAAGTGGTAAACACACACCGAATCACTCCTCGAAAGAGGTTCATCCATGTAGTTGGAAGTAGCATTGCTAGGAATTTTGTACGTACCGAGCGAGGAAATTTAACAGTTTGCAAGTTGCAAATTTTGTTTCGCTCACCACACATATTCTTATCAGTTTTGTCTCATCGAAATCCTGCTTCCTTGGAACGGTCTTTGAACATAGCGTTGCAACCAGTTCGCCTATGTACGAAGTGATGAAACCTGACCACGCTGTAAACTTAGAAATACTGTCTCTCCCTACAATGACGTCATATCAGTCGTATCTCAACTTTCTGTGTACCGTGATTTTCCAATGTTGACAACACTTACTGACCTACTGTAATCCCGATAGAGCCCCTTCATATTTCGCATTTTGATTCCTGGGTCAGTGACATGTTAGTGGCTATTCTCGGTTCCTGTGTTCACTCAGGGTTGTTTCGGCAGTTCTTACCCCCGCGGCCCCGCTTGGGTTCAAGCATACACCACGCAACAGCTGCTTGCTTTTCAAAAACTTTAGCTCTGCTTTTAGCTTTGCATGTGCTTTTTGCCTAGGTCCTGAGCTTTCAGGACTACTTCTCAGCAGCTTTAAGATAACACGCTGTAGCCTCCAGCTTTGCATGGACCTCGAGCCTGCGCCGCAGAGCTCCCAGCTACAAGCTGTTTTGCGTGAACTCGACAGGGACGTCCGGCAGTTTCATCTTCGCCTGCTTGAAGCCTGCCTTTCCGACGACGTCAGGAGTCTCTGTGATAGGGTTTACGACCTGGAAGCTGAAAGTGCGGCTCAACGAGCGGAAATTTCCCGCTTATACGGCAGGGTCCAACGCCTGGAGAACCAGCTTCACCAAGGTCGCGGCTGGATTCTCCACTTGTCTGACAGGACTACAGCTTTGGAGGAGGCCACTCAGAAACTGGCTATTAAGGTCAGGTCACTCGTGACCCTGCTTCGAGAAACGCTGTCAGAGACGGTGGCGCGCCTCAGAATCTGGTTTTAGCCATGGCCTCTTCTGCTCAGTCTGGTGGTGATGCTCCAGCTTTGCCTTCTAGCAGGGTGGCTACGGATATTCTCCTGGCTGATTCTTCACCTTTCTGCTCTGCCGAAGAATTTTTGGAGCTTAGGGAGTCTTTTCGCAACCACTTTGCTGATTTTGCGGATCCAACTGACCCTACTCAACCGCCTCCTGCTCCAGCACCCACTTTCGAGGTTGCTGATTCAGATGCAGAGGAAGCTTTTGAACCCAGGAGTAAGCTTCGTCGCCGCTGGCTTCACCAAGCACACTGTGCCCCTGTGACTCCTCCCTTACCTATGGAAAACTCCCCAGGTGCCTCCAGCGGAGATCAATCTTGGCAGTTTATAGAGCAGAACCAGCCGGACGCCGAGACGCTTTCCTTTGAGGGGTTCACTTCAGGCACTTCGACTTTTCAGATTTTGCCGCTGCGATCCACCCCTCCTCGACCCAGCTTGTCAGCTACGTCGAGGGCACCCACTTGGCGGGCTCCAAGGGTAAGGTACAATTCCCCTTTTCAGGTGGGGCACACCGGGCGTCAGCCTACAGTGGCTCGGCTCCGCCCACGCTCCCCCTTTTCAGCTCCGCTTCAGGCCCCCAGCATGGTTCCTGTTCAGCAGTCTATACCACAAAACTTCCCGGCGGCGAAGGCACTGCCGCACTTTCAGGACGCGTCTGCTTACGCAGCATATCCCGCGCTTCAGCAGACTCCTGTTCAGGCATCAATCTCCTTGGCGACTCCGCGACCGGTCCAGTCCTCACCGGCAGCTTTGCGAGTGCCCTTGGAACTGCACCCCCCGGCTTTGCGAGCCCCGCCAGCCGGCATGATGACGAGCAAGGAAAATCATCAGGCATGCGATGAGCGGAACAAGGCTCTGTTCGACCAGCTTTGCAAATCGCATGGGGCCTACAGCTCGGTGCTCCAGCAGCTTGAAAGTAGCCGCGAGGGTGCAGTGATCCGGTCCCGCCTGCTGAACAAGGTTAGCGACACCACAGCCGCCCGCTACCTTCGCTCAGTTCAGCTTTTCTTTTGTGCCTTTGAGGAGCTGGGCGGCAGCATGGAGGCCATAGATCAGGGCCTGTTCCTCGACGCTTTCTTCGCTTTGTCTCGAGGTTCTGATTCAGGCCCCCTTTCGAACAGCATCAACGTCCTCAAGGCGCTGCGGTGGTATAAGAAACTTCTGGCAATCGCTTGTATGCCCGACTTGTATGGCACCGCTTTCAGCTTGCTCTCCAACCCGGCCGGGCAGGAGAAACGCGAGAGTATACCTCTCCCTTTGTCGTTCGTCGCTTTTCTTGAACGCATGCTCCTGTCTGGCAAGGCAAGCTTTATGGACATGATCTGGGCAGGATCGTTCCTTGTGGCCATTGGTGCTAGCCTCCGCTTTGCAGACGCACAACACATTCGCTGGAGCACGCTTTGCGTTAGCAGCTTCACTTTGCGAGGAATCTGCTACAGGACAAAGACCACTAAAGGGGGATGCCCATGGGGCCTCCTCAGCTTTGGAGTCTTCTCATCCTCCGAGGAATGGGGCATGACATGGCTTCCCCACTGGCTTGGAGCACTGGACACAGTATGGCGCGAGGTTCGCTCCCGCTTTGGGCCACAGCCGGAACCCGACTGTCTGTTTTTCCTTTGGAGCGATACCGGCTTTGCACCCGCATCCTACTCCCAAGCCCTGCAGAAGCTTCGCTATACATGCTTACACTCTCTGGTATAGCACCAGCTCAGGCAGCACAATATACGCTTCACAGCCTCAAGACCACCTTTCTGTCTTGGATGAGTCAGCTGTCTATACCGCTCTCTTCCCGCTTCCTGCAGGGGCACCACAAGGCACCAGGGTCAGCTCAACTTTACTCGCGGGACGACGTGTGGCCAGCTTTGCGTGCACAGTGGCTGCTTTGGCGTTCAATACATGCCGGCTTTCGTCCCGCAAGACCACAGCACAGAGGCGGCCAGTCCCCGCTTGTTGAGCCACTTGTGGACACTGCAGGTTTCCAGTGGGCGGAGCACTGCCCGGACCTCCACTGCTTTTCAGTTGGCAACGATTGTCAGTCCTTCTTAGCCCTGGAGCAGCAGGATGGCGACCTCCGTGACGCCCGGGAACGCGTCTCTTCACTTTCCGGAGCCAAGCTTCCACCATGTGTTCGCACCCGTGCCCAGGTCGACCACTTCGAGGACTCCGACGCGGACGAATCAGGCCCGGCTCGTGCCGCTTCCAGCGCTCCCCGCGATCCGGAGGTCGATCCCACATGGCAAGATGAGTCCGGTGAGGCACCCAGCCTTTCACCCAACCCGCAGCCGCTTGCTGCCCCGCCCGCTGAGGGTCTCCGTTCTAGCTGTACAGAGGTACGATACCTCCTGGGAGCTTCTGGGGTGGCACACTCTTGCATCTCCCACCCCGGCTCCCGTATGACGTGCTTGGCATGCAGGGATCCTTCCTGTTCAGTACGATGCCACCCCGCTTGTGGTTGCATCTCGGAATTTTCACCTTTTGTCCATTTTCCGCCCGACTCCCGCTTATGTAAGCGGCGGGCTTGTATCATGGCCTCCCCTGATGCAGCCTGAGTGCGGCCAGCTGTTAAAAATTTTGACGTGGGTGCACTGCATTTGACCTGCATCAGCTTAGAGATGCTGCTAACTTGCTGAACTGAGTGCTACAGCTTCATGTTCATCGCTTTCTTAGCTCGAGATGCGCTTTAAGCCCACTTTCTTGCCTCCTTGGGTCATGGCGAAACTTTCCCCTGAGTACGCCTTCACACTCCTCAAGACCATGACTGACGAGGAGAAAACCCGCTTCCTCAAGCAGCTGGAGAACGATCCACTTCTCCCCGCATCCACTACGAGCTCATCTTCGGTGGAGGCACCCGCTGTGCAACCAGTCGCAGCACTTATGGCAGACCCCATAGGGGAAAACATCGCCGCCGAGGATTACAGCTTACCTTCAGTGGAGCCTGCTGCTTCACCGTCACCTCCGGCCAAAGCGGCACCCGCTTCGGTTACAGCGGAAAAGCCCGCGGCCACCAACGACGACGGTGCACCCGCTTCCAGGACCCCTGCAGATGGCGACGGGGGCAACACCGCCACTGGTGGCGGAGGCGATGGTGTTGCCAACGCAAAGCGTTGGCAACGGGAACCCGAGGTGAAAGAACCGCCGCCACGGCCGCCCTCTTCACCAAAGGCGAGTCCTTCAACACCGGCTCCGACTGGCCCTCCGCTTAAGGCCAAGAGTGTGGCATCACCTCCGAAGCCCGCTTCGGCCTCAGGTGCACCGGCCGCACCGACTCCCAGCGCCCCTCCTGCGGCCAAGGAGAAAGCTCCTCCACCTCCGCTTGCAGAAACTGGGGCCACCGACGGCAATGCGGGCGCTGCAAGAGAGGCAACGCCCGCTTCGCCCGCTTCGGCTACGGCTACGGCTACTCCGTCGGGCAACAGGGCCCCACTTCTGGCGAGCTTGGGGCACACCATCTACGACGGTGAGGGGAACCCCACACTCCAACTCGTCCAGCTTTGGGCATGCCGTAAGCAGTGCTCCCAATGCTCGCTTGGTCACTGCCAGGCTACCTTCAGCGTCCGCTCCAACAGCTACCACACCACCCACTTATGCAGAGACTGTAAGCGGGCTCGTGGTTGAGAGCGTCAAGAAGCCGCTTCTCAATGGAGCCAGGGCTATGAAGAGTGGGGCCAGAACCAGTCCGGCTGGGACGATCAACCCGCTTGGGGATCCTGGAATTGGAGTGGCCGCAACTGGCAGCACCAATGATGCTTTTGCCCCCGCTCCATGCTTATGCCGGCTTTGGCATTGAATCGCCCACTTTTGGGCTTGCCCATATAGATCAAGGGCAGCCCCGCTTGGGCTTGTGGGTACAAAGCACCCGGCTTCTCCGAAGCCAGACATACTCGAGCTCCGCTTCCCGCTTGAAAAATCCAGCAGAGCCACACTGCACACGCTTTGGACCAGTTCACGCTTTGAACTTGTGGCTTGTTTCTAACTCTTGTTTCCCGCTTGGATCAAGAAAGACTTCCGGGCCTCCCCCGGCTCTGGGTATCCCGCGCTCCCACGTTACAGGGCACAGATGCCCACTTGTCGTCATTAGCAACATGCTTCCCTGCTGCAGGACCACTTCGGGCAACGCTTCATCCTCAGTTTCAGTTCTTCGCCTCCTTTCGGTAGTATGTGCACTTGCTTCAGGTCAAGCGAAGATGTCTGACTTCACGCAACTGGTGGCCGACTGCAATGTGCCAGCAGCTGTCGCCTCCTTGCTTTCAGCATTCGACGTTGCTTTGTTTGCCCGGTCCTGCACCACTTCGGCAGAGCTTGAAGAGTTGGTGAACCACTTTCTGGCTGAAGCCTCAGTTACTGATGTAGCTGAGCGCTTTATCACCAAAGCTTCGCTTCGCTTGCTTTTTTGCAAATGCCGAACGTCAGAGGGCATGGCATCCTTGGAAGCCACTCCCACTCCCACCACACCGCTTGGGGACGGGCTTCCAGCTACTACCCCGGCTCCCCCGGCCACGCCTCCACTTTCCAGCTCTTGGCAAGAGGCTTGGCCTGCGAAGCTGAGTGGGGAGCGAACCGCGGCGCTTAGGAAGAGGTTCGAGGAGGACTACCCCACTGAACTTCTTGACGCCGAGAGCTTTCCAAGCGCCCGCTTATTGGCCCTCACCAATAAGATGCTTTCCGACAAGGAGGTGCGATGGATTCCTTGGAAGTACCGCTTAAGCGCTCGTGCGCAAGAAGACAGTCTCCTCGTTCGGCCCAGGAAACAGGCCCGCTTTGACCTAACAGAGCTTTTTCTGGACGAGGCACCTACACGTGACATACATGAAGGCCCCGCTTCCTTTGGCCTCGTCACTCAGCTTCTGTCACTGGCTGCTAATGCCATTGCGCTCTGTCAAGGTGCACATCTGGGCTCTCTGAAGCTTTATAATAAACGCTTCATGAGGATCTGCTTCACGAAGTACGAGGCCGCCGCCAGCTTACGAGGTCCCACTACCATGGAAGCCCAGGCCGCCGACCGCCGCTGTTGGGAAATCATCGCCGACTTAGTCAATGTGCACCACTGGAAGTTGGACGATGCGCTTCATGAAGTGGCCGAAGTGCGCTCTGACATGCACAGCCTGCTTGCACCAAGGCCCTTCATTCCCAAACCTAAGTTCGACCTGGATAACAGCTGGAAGGCCCGCTTTACAGGCAACGGTCGAGGCGGCAAAGGCGGTGGCCGCGGCGGCAAAGGCCGTGACGGCAAAGGCGAGAAGGGCGAGCGCTTTGAGAGAGGGGGTAAAGGTGGCAAGGGCAAGGACAACAAGCAAGCCACCCCCCCCGGCAAGTGGCTTTCCACCCTCTTCATGGATGGCAAACGTCAGACGCTTTGCATGAGGTACCAGAGCGGGCAGTGCAAAGACCCAGCCACATGCCGCTACTTGCACAGATGCGCAGTGCCTAAGAGCGACGGCACAGCTTGCGGAGGCAATCACCCAGCTTCGCAACATGTTGCCACCCCGCACTAGGAAACCCGCTTCAGCGAGCTGCGGGACATCGCTGAGGAGGTCACGACCGTCCCGCTTAGTGTGCCGGCACAACCGTCAGGCTCAGCAGGGGCCACTTCGGCACTGCCCAAGGCACGTGCCCCAGTCTCCGATGCAGCATCGGCACTCAGTGAAGGCTCACTCGACTTCGCTACTTGCTTGGAGCTTCTAGCGCAGTACTTTTCCATTCCCTTCGCTTCTTCCTCTCACTGCCCTGACAATGCCATTGCAGCCTCTGAAGCATATTTCAATTTGGGGGCTTTCGCTTTTGACAATGGCGCCAGGTCGGGCATATTTCAGTGTACTGAGCAATTTTCAGACGTCCTTCGATTCTTGAACGCTTTTATGCAGCTGCAGTTCCCCGAAGCATCATGGAGCTCCCTCTGCGTCAGCCACAACGTTCGCACCCGCTTACACACAGATTCTGGCAACGCTGCAGGGTCTCTGAATCACACAGTTTCACTTGGCAACTTCAGCGGCGGCGAGGTTTGGCTTTGCCCCGCTTCGAACCAGGCGGCTTCTCAGGTACCAGCCCCCTTGGATGCCTCATCCGAGGCGCACAGTGCATCTGAAGCGGGTACAGGCGAGGTGCGCGACACTTGGCACGCTCCGCTCTCCTTCAGCTGTGAAACACTTCACTGTACGCTTCCGATACAAGGAGACCGGTGGGTATTGACTGCCTACACTTGCAAGAGCCTAGACCGCTTTGATGCAACGTCCCTGGCACACCTGAGGTCTCTGGGCTTCCCGCTGCCGCCGGCAACCCCAGGACACCCGCAGTCAACACATCCCCCGCTCAAGGACACGACATGTGTGGAGCTCTTCCTGGACATATGCTGCGGGGCCGCTCACCCACTTACCACGGCGATGTCTTCATGCGGCATCACTTGTCTGCCCATAGATATACTGGGCGAGGAGCAACTCGACCTGCTCAACGACGACACCTACGACCACTTGCTTCGGCTGTGCTTTGCTGGTATTGTCCGCTTAGCTCACGGATCGCCGCCCTGCAAGGAGTACTCCCGCTTGAAGCTTCGTCCAGGTGGACCCCCAGCCATTCGATCGCCGGATCACCTTAATGGCCTGCCAGGGAACACAGCTTCACAGCAGGCTAGAGTACAAAACAGCCAGAAGCTTCTATATCGTTGCGTATGCCTTCTGAGAGCAGCTTTCTGTTCAGGAGCGCATGTATCCCTGGAACAACCCACTAACACTATGTCCTGGCTTGAGCCTTTTGTTCAGGACATGCTTTCTGAAATACAAGCTTCACTGGTCAACATCCCGGCATGTTCAGTGGGACAGGATATAGCCAAATCTTGGCTTTTCGCTTGCAGTTACAGTGAACTCCGCTGTTTGGCAAGCACATGTTCACATGCTGGAGGCCATCAGTCCGTCGCAGGAGCCAGGGACGAACACGGGAACTTTTTGTCTCAGCGAACAGCGGAGTACCCGGCCCAGCTTGCCGAGAAGTTTTCAGAGAAAGCAAGGCACTTGTTTTCTTCGGCAAGACCCGCTTATTCGGTGGCACCCTGCTCCTTGAAGTTCGCACTGGCCTCAGTTCCCAAAAAGCCGCGTTCCTCAACGCCCACAGCAGCACAGGATGGCGGGGGCATCTATTCTCTGCCCGACTGGTCCCTGGGCCCAAGGTATCAGTCCGACAGCTTACACGACCTGCGAAAGGAATGGCAATCCTGGTTGCTTCAAAACAGAATTCCCCTCAGGCTCCAGCAACACGTTGCCGAAGCCAGCAATAAACCTCTCTTTACAGAGGAAGAAACGGAGTTGCTTCGTTCTTCTTTCAAGCGCTTTTCTGATGCTCACTCCCCGTGCCAGGACTGGAACTTCTCAGTGCAAGAAGGCCAACCCTACTGCTTGTCGGCACTGGAGCGCTTGAGTACTATGCTGGGTGACAAGGACACTTCCCTCTTCCCAGCTTTGCAGAAGGGCGTACCTACGGGGTTTGATGGCGACATCCCCCGCAGCCATACACTCCGTCCTCGTGATCCCAACAACTCAGACGAACCCGCTGACCTGCTTGTCTGCGAAGGCAACTGGCAGGGGGCCGAGGCAGACCCGGCACTGCTTCAGGAGTTGATCGAGGAGGAGATTTCGGCCGGCTACATAGAGGAAGTTCCCAGCTTGGAGGCTGCTTACGAAAGGTGGGGCAAGGAACGTGTTGCAGTGGGCCGTGTGAACATTGTCAAGGCCCCCGGTCGCTCTGCCCGCTTGGTGATAGACAACAGCATCTGCAACACGAATCAGAACTGCCATGTGCCTGAACAGTTCTCCTTGCCCAGCCTCCAGGACATTCAGTCCGCTTACCCTCCGAGGGAGGACGAGGAGCCGATCTCGGGTTTCAGCTTAGATGTGAAGGGAGCGCACAAAACTTCACTTGTGCGCGAGACAGACAGAGGCCTGCTTGGACTGAGACAACAAGAACGCCTCTTTTTCTACCGCGTCTGTCCCTTCGGGGCCACTTTTTCGAGCCACTGGTTTGCCCGCTTAGGGGGCTTTTTTGTGCGCTGCCTTCACCTACTTATCTGGTTGTCACACGTCCTCATGCTGTACGTAGATGATTTGCTTCTCTGGCAAAATTCTCGTGCACTTCCGCTTAGTGCTTCTCTGGTTTTGGCATTCTGCGCCTGCTTCAATATACCGCTTAGTTGGCGGAAATTGCAGATGGGGCCCTCTATAACCTGGATAGGGTGGCAAATCGACTTCAAGGCTGGCTGTTACACTTTACCGGAGCTCAAACGCTTGAAGCTGCTTGGCCAGGTGGAGGAATGTCTTCGGCACCGACTTGTCAGCCGCAAACAGCTGGACAAACTGCTAGGTCTGCTTCAGTGGATTTTACATGGTCTCCCCGCTTTACGCCCCTGGCTATGCACTCTGTATGATGACATGCATAGACCACTTGGCACCAATGTCAGCATCAGCCCAGTTGTTTGGCCAGGCATCCACTCTTACTTGGACGACAAGCTTCGCTTCACAGGTTGCCCCCCGGGCACGGGCATTTCACCTGGCTCAACGCTGCTTTCTGCTCGGCATAAGCCCCTTCACAGTAAGGCAGACCTGGCTTTAGTCCCCGTAAGCACAAAGCGCATGTGGCTCCGAGTTACGGACCCCACTTCCTCCAAGCGGCGCTTATCTGAGTCCAGCAGAGAAACCCTTGCCTTCTTTGCCCACTTGAGCTCCAGGGACTGGCGGCCCAGGCCACTTCGTCCACCACCTACCAGTTCGGTGGAGTCGGCCGCAGACGCTTTCGGCAAGGGCAATGATTGCGGCGTGGGAGGATGGCTCCTCCTCCCCAGTGGACGCCTGCTTTGGTTCGCTCACCGCTACACTGTCAAAGACTTCCTGGACTTAGGTCTGCCCATGCAACCAGACGCCAACTTGGACATCTCCAGCTACGAGACATTGGCACAGTGCTTTGTGCTTTTGGCTTTTTGGAAAGCCCATGGTTCCGGTCGCTTGGCTTTGACATTACCAGCTTTGAGCGATAACAGTGGTGCAGAGTCAGTGTGTAATAAGCTTTACACCTCCAAAGTACCACTTAATCTTTTTGTTCGCAAGCTTTCGATGTGGAGCTCGATTACCGGTGTCACTCTGGACTGCAGCCATATAGCTGGGGAGAAGAACGACGACGCAGACCTGCTTTCGCGCTGGGACGGCCTCACCGAACTTCCAGACAAGTTCCTGCCGTCAAACCGCATCGAAATCTCGCTTTCTGAGTTCTGGCTCATACGCTTTCAAGTGACACTTTTTCCCGCTGACGTATTTTTAAAATGGCAGCTTCCGTCAGCTGCCAGCCTGGGCCCAACAAACCGTGGCTCCAATAAGCGCAAGTAACACTGCTTTCTGCTTCCTCACCTCACTTCTCCACTTGGCTTATTTAGCTTCTTGCGAGGTTTCGGCTTGCCAGTTTCTTGCTCGGGCTTTTCGACTGCTCCGCTGCTTCAACTCAGCTTTCTATCCGGAAGGTCAAAGACCCCGGATGCTTTCAAAGACAGAGCAGTCGAGTTTCCGGCAAGCCGAAAGAAAAAGGAGAGAAGTGCGAGTGAAGCCACTGTTGACTTTTGCTTTCCGCTTTGCTCCGCAGTAGCCTCGTAGCCTTTTGGTGTTGCGTGGTGTAGAACTGTCCTGAACGGTTCCTGTGTTCACTCAGGGTTGTTTCGGCAGTTCTTACCCCCGCGGCCCCGCTTGGGTTCAAGCATACACCACGCAACAGCTGCTTGCTTTTCAAAAACTTTCCCACCCGCCCACACCTTTTGGGCAGCTTTTCAGCGCAGGGAGCTTTTCAGTCATACAGCCCGCTAACGCACATCTTACGGCTTTCGCTTTTTGCTGTTCCTTCTATCCGCTTTGATTCTGCTTTAGGCTTTTCTGCTAAACGATACGGGCTTTTCGACTGCTCCGCTGCTTCAACTCAGCTTTCTATCCGGAAGGTCAAAGACCCCGGATGCTTTCAAAGACAGAGCAGTCGAGTTTCCGGCAAGCCGAAAGAAAAAGGAGAGAAGTGCGAGTGAAGCCACTGTTGACTTTTGCTTTCCGCTTTGCTCCGCAGTAGCCTCGTAGCCTTTTGGTGTTGCGTGGTGTAGAACTGTCCTGAACTCAATGTGTACATAGATCTCATAAACCCGATGTACTGGAACGGACAGACCATTATGTAAAGTCCGCCATATAGCCTTTCCGCTAAAGTTGGGGAATGCGCATATGGTCCCCGGAATTTTGTCTGTTACAAAGCACTGCATCATGCCTCAACAACCGAATACATTCCAATTACCTCGGACCCTCTATTCTTCTAGTCCTTGTTTAATTTCATTGCGGTTACATTCCCCCTGAAACACCGAAACTTTCGAACGTTTGGATCTAGGTGTTGATGAAGTAGCGGTGGCACAGATTTGCTTCGTAAGGTTTATAGTGTGCAACAAACAATCAAGGCACCCCAATTTACAAACCACAACCCTGGTATGTAAGCCCCCCGGTGTTTCGACACAGTTTACCAATATTGCAGGTTCACCATCAAGTGTTGGGTTTGTTTGGGTTTTACTGCTTAGGGTTTGGCGCTAGGGTTTGGGGGAGACTTAAACTTAAACTATTATACCGGCTCGCTTGCGCGATACGACACGGAAGACTTAAACCATCAAACCAATAAGCCAATCCATTTGGTCTATAGGGCACGGCGGGAGTCTTCAAACCCTGAACGTATTTTGCCGCCTGGTTATAACCTCTGTCCCCGGTTATATCCAGGACACCTGCGTAGTAGGCAGCTCTAGACCCATCACTAAACCATTAAACCATTAACAAACCATTAAATTAGTACACCGTTAAACCAATCCTTTCCCCCAAAGGACCCAAACCAATAAACCATTAAACCATTAAACCAATCCTTTTGCCCCATGCCACTAAACCATCAAACCATTAAACATATCCCTTTACCCCATACCACTTAACCACTAAACCACTAAACCATTAAACCATTAAACCAATCCTTTCCCCCAATGCACCTAAACCACTAAACCATTAAACCATTAAGCCGTTAAACCATTAAACCATTCCTTTTGCTCCATACCACTAAACCACTAAACCATTAAACCATTAAACCATTAAACCAATCCGTTTGCTCCATACCACTAAACCACTAAACCATTAAACCATTAAACCATTAAACCAATCCGTTTGCTCCATACCACTAGACCACTAAACCACTAAACCATTAAACCATTAAACCAATGCTTTCGGCCCATACAGGGATGTGTCTCTCTCTATAGGGGAAAATGATTGGTTTAATGGTTTAATGGTTTAATGGTTTAGTGGTTTGGGTCCATTGGGGGAAATGATTGGTTTAATGGTTTAATGGTGTATTGGTTTGGGTCCATTGGGGCAAAGGATTGGTTTAATGGTTTAATGGTTTATTGGTTTAGTGGCATGGAGCAAAAGGAATGGTTTAATGGTTTAATGATTTAGTGGTTTGGGTGTGCAAAAACCCAGGGGGCCCCATATAGGGGGGTACCCATATATATATATATATATATATATATATATTTATATTATATTATATATAATTTTTATATTATATTATATTATATTATATTATATTCTGTTATATTCTATTATATTCTATTATATTCTATTATATTATATTATATTCTATTATATTCTAATATATTCTGTTATATTCTTTTCTATTCTATTATATTCTATTATATTCTATTATATTCTATTATATTCTATTATATTCTATTCTATCATATTATATTATATTATATTATATTATATTTTGTTATATTATATTATATTATGATAGATTATAAAATATTATATTATACTGAACTATATTATATTATATTTTTTCATATTTTGATTTTATGATATATATATATATATATTCATATATATTTTATATATAATTTTTTATAATATATTATGATATATTATATTATATCATATTATATTATATTATTATATAGTATATTATATTATATTATATTATATTATATTATTATATATTATATTATATTATATTATATGATATTATACTATATTATACTATATTATATTATTTTATATTATATTATATTATATTATTTTTTATTTAATTATATTATGATTGATTATATTATATTAGATTATACTGAACTATATTATATTATATTTTTTCATTATATGATTTTATGATATACATATATATATATATATATATATTTATATTATATTATACATAATTTTTTATATTATATTTGCGAACGGACTGCGATGCCTTGTCAAGTTCTAAGGTGTCACTATAAGAGCTGTGAGCAAGACCGTGTAAAGTGCAAGAGAAGGGGGCACGCTACGCGTCCCTCGACTCTAAGGGGGCATGCTACGCATCCCTCATCTTTACCTTTCTATGTGACCGCCAATGCAACGTTTGGCTCAAGTCAATGCCCATAGCTAAGTGCTATATGTGTCTTCTATCCTGAGCAATCAGAGCTATCCCGTTGCACAGACGAACCGTCGCCGGCAGTGAGTGCAAAAGGAACGGCCGCCGGTTCTGCCTGCATAGGATCGCACGTGTGGGAGTAAGAGGGAGAGACAGGGTCCAGTCTGTGGAGAGTGCTAGCCAGCCACACCTACATTCATTACAGCTCTGGTGGGGAGAGCAGCAACCAAGTCGAGATCAATACCCCACGCAGGTTATCAGCCGTACGCGGCTCTGCCTTTCTACAGCAACGACTACTTGATCTACTACGACCACAATGAACTCAGGATCAAGTCAAGATACGACAATGACTTTCGGTGCCGATGTGGCAGCGCCAGCCGTTGGTTAGTCAACAGCTGATGACACAGTGGTGCAATCCGTTGATAGCTCCACGGAAGATGACAAAGGTCAATCTTCTGCGCTTGCCATTGCAAAGGCAGTTCCCAAGGTGAAAGCAAAGAGTCTACCAAGAGCATCTACGCCTTCGCGTCCGACATCCACAGGTTCGAGGACGGGCAAGGCTCCCGAACGACGAGCCGAAGCGTCTGGGTTTCAGGCACCTCGGACTACGTCCAGGGCCAAGGACAAAGGAGTGAAGACCTTGGAAAAGAAGTCAAGACCATCATCTTCGAGAAGCTCTTCAGCACGATCGAGGACTTCGGCTACTCGTGGACGTGACAAATCCATGACTTGGAATCGGATGGTTACCAACCAACCACGTGATGCTGACGATCTGGATATGACTCTGGACACTATCCCAGCACGTGGCGATGCGTCATCGGTGACCACGCCAGCCATAGCCGATGGTCCGAATGCGTATCAGGAACTGACGATTTCGCAACAGCTCGAAGCATCTAACCTTGCGCAGCAGATGTACTATCGCAGTCAGATGCAAGAATACGAAGGAGTTGTTCA